>JARYGA010056240.1:0-32741 GCA_030545235.1 Helianthus tuberosus
CAGTCACAATGAAGACAGAATCTGGCATCACGTTTGATCTCAAAGATGTGAGGTACATCCCTGATCTTAAGAGAAGTTTATTATCTCTTGGTACTTTAGAGAAGATGGGATATCATGTTAGTCTTAGAGACGGAAAGGCCAGGGTTATAAAAGGGTCTATGGTGGTGCTCAGTGGTACTAGAATCAAGAACAACATTTACATGTTGGATTGTAAAGTTGTTGATGGAGTGGCTGTTGTGGCAAGTGAAGAAGGTGATGATGAAGCTCTGAAGAGGCATAAAAGACTTGGTCATATAAGTCAACAAGGTCTGATTGAATTGTCCAAACAACAAGTTCTTGGTGATTTAAAGAACTGTGATATAAGCTTTTGTGAAAGCTGCGTTTTGGGCAAACAGAAAAGAGTGAAGTTCAGCAAAGGAAAACATAGCTCTAAGGGAGTCTTAGACTATGTTCACTCTGATCTGTGGGGACCAGCAAGAACAGAAACTTTGGGGGGTGGTAGATACTTCTTGTCCATTATAGATGATTACTCAAGAAGAGTGTGGGTTTATGTACTTAAACACAAGAGTGATACTTTCAAGAAGTTTCAAGAATGGAAAGTATTGGTGGAGAATCAAACTGAGAAGAAAGTGAAGAAACTCAGAACAGATAATGGGCTGGAGTTTTGTAATCATGAGTTTGATAAATTTTGCAAAGAAAATGGTATTGCCAGACACTTAACCATTCCTGGTACTCCACAACAGAATGGTTTGGCTGAAAGAATGAACAGAACTTTGTTAGAAAGAGTGAGGTGTATGTTGGCAACCTCAGGTATGCCAAAGAAGTTCTGGGGTGAAGCTGTATCCACTGCAGCTTATTTGATCAATAGATGTCCTTCATCAGCAATTCAGATGAAGACACCTATGGAGATGTGGTCTGGTACTAAACCTGAGTATGAAGATTTAAAAGTTTTTGGGTCTTTGGTGTATTCTCATGTGAGTGATGATAAGTTGGATCCAAGATCTCAAAAGTGTGTAATGCTGGGGTATACTGAAGGTGTAAAGGGATACAGGCTTTGGAGGTTGCAAAATCCAAAGGTGATAGTGAGCAGAAATGTTCAGTGCAGGGAGAATGTCCTGTACAAAGATGTTATGGAGTCAATAAACAGAAGTGTATCCAAGAAAGATGATCTTCAGTTTGAGGTGGAGCCAGTGTTAAGCAGACCAAAGGTGAATGTTGAAAGGTCTGGTGCAACTCAGGGTGAAACAAGTCAAAGTGGAAGTCCTGCTTCAAGTCAGGATGATACAAGTCAAAGTGTACCAAATTTGGAGGATTACGTTTTAGTGAGAGACAGGTCAAAAAGGAAAGCTGTGAAACCACTGAGATACAGAGATCAAGAAGATATTTCTGCAGTCGCTTTTGTAGCAGCAGAGAATGAAAGCATCTATGAACCACTAACTTTTGAAGAAGCTGTTAATTCAGACGATAATCAAAAGTGGTATAAAGCAATGGATGAAGAGATGGATTCTCTGTACAAGAATGGTACGTGGGAGTTGGTAAACAAGCAAAAAGACCAAAAGTTGGTGTCTTGCAAGTGGATCTACAAAATTAAAGAAGGTGTCAAACCAGGAGAAGGTCCAAGATACAAAGCAAGACTGGTGGCTAAGGGATTTACTCAAAAGGCAGGTGTTGATTACAATGAGATCTTTTCTCCTGTAGTCAAACATGTCTCAATTAGAGTTATCTTGTCGTTGGTTGCATCATTAGATCTGGAGTTGGAACAAATGGATGTGAAAACTGCATTTTTGCATGGTAATTTGGAGGAGAAGATCTATATGGCACAGCCAAAGGGATATGAAGTTAAAGGCCAAGAAGATAAGGCATGTTTACTGAAGAGGTCCTTGTATGGATTGAAGCAGTCTCCCAGACAGTGGTACAAAAGATTTGATGAATATATAGTGGGCAGTGGTTTCAGCAGAAGTCCTTATGACAGTTGTGTGTATCATAGGGAGTATGACAGGGGTAAATTTGTCTATTTACTCTTGTATGTTGATGATATGCTAATAGCTTGTGAAAGCAAAAGCCAAATAGAAGAAACCAAACAACTGTTGATGAGAGAGTTTGAAATGAAGGATTTGGGGAAAGCCAGGAAGATACTTGGTATGGAAATCCACAGGAACAGGGCAGAAAAGGTGTTAACACTGTCTCAATCTTCTTATATTGAGAAAGTGTTGAAGAATTATGGAATGGGAGAATGTAAGCCTGTTACAACTCCTTTTGCAGCTCATTTTAATTTGTCAAAGAAAGATTGTCCTCAAACAGATGAAGAGGAAGAATACATGAGCAAAGTTCCATATGCAAACACTGTTGGTAGTCTGATGTATCTCATGGTCTGTACAAGACCTGATATTGCATATGCTGTTAGTGTGGTGAGCAGATATATGGCTAATCCTGGTAAAAATCATTGGGCAGCAGTGAAGTTGATTCTCAGGTATTTGGCTGGTACAAAGAAACTTGGTTTAAAGTTTGAGAATCATGCTGAGAAGGAGAACATGGTCAGTGGTTATGTTGATTCAGATTATGCAAAAGACAAAGATAATGGCAGATCAATAACTGGTTATGTATTCTCAGTCATCGGGAATGTGGTGAGCTGGAAGTCTCAGTTGCAGCATGTTGTGGCACTATCCACAACTGAGGCTGAATTCATATCTTTAACTGAAGGGGTAAAAGAGTCTTTATGGTTAAAGGGTATGGTTGCTGATCTGGGAATCAGGTTGGATGGTGTGGAGGTGAATTGTGATAATGAAGCTGCTGTTCAGTTGTCAAAGAACAGTGTTTTTCATGAAAGAACCAAACACATCAATGTGAAAATGTTTTGGATTAGAGATGTGGTGGCTTCTAAGGAAGTGGTGGTCAAGTGGGTTGGAACAGATGTTAACCCAGCTGATGTGATGACCAAGGCTTTGCCAGGTGCAAAGTTTACATTTTGCTTTAACTCATTAAGTTTAGGTTAAACTGAATTGTTACTTAGGTGGAGATTGTTGAGAAAAGTAACATTTCAGTTGTAATCACTGATGAGTATTAATAAATAAGCAAACCACTGTTTGAGACTAAACAAGATAAACAGCTGATGGCATTCTAAGCACTGCTTGTGTTCAAACACTGATGGTGGTTAACAGCTGATAGCAACAACTGATGACGGTAAACAGCTGCTGCTGAAATAAGCAGTATATAGTGAATCAGTGGTTGAGGTGATGAAGAGCAGTTGCTTAGATATAAGGTCTGATACTTACTTTCTTGTAAGTTCAGGGGGTGTTTGTGAAAATTCTTACAACGGATAGTTGTAACTGAATTTTGAGTGTTTAGTATAAATAGGGGTTTGTAGTAGATTGTAGATAGTGAATTACTTTCAATTTCTTTGTAATTTCTTTTCTTGTAATTCGAGATCAGATTCAATAAGATTCAATCGTTAATCGTTGATTCTCTGGGTCAATTTCTGGGTTGTTTTTTTCTAACAGATATATATGTAAGTAATTAATTGTTTCATTACTTATTATAGTTGTTAAAAACATAAAATTATATAAGATTAGAATGGTAAGAAAAAAACTATACTTAGAAATCCCAATGGGTATTTTTTTAATAAACTAACAGGTATACCAGGTGCCCGAAAGTATGTGTATGTCCGATGCCCGACGGATAATTACCCAACATATACCCAATGTGTATTAAGCCTGGTATGGAGCTGGTATCACCAGTACCAGTCTCATTGTCATCGCTACAAGAAATTATAAACGTAGTTAAAACCACCGAGACTATGATTACACATATATCCAGTCGATCACTACTATGTTGTAAACTTTTAATTATATAAATAACCAAACTATTAATTAATTTTTTTAGTTTTTTGAGCAATTATTTCTCTAAGATCAATACAAGTTTTTATACAAGTTCATATAGTAACTCTTATTACATAAGTTTGAATCACTTATTATACATTACACTTTTCAATTTATCGTATCTATCTTTTATTTAGTAAATTTAGGGTTTAAATATTATGAAATATTAGATAATTTATAAAATTAGTTAGGTCGTTAGTTAATTTTCGGGAGTAGTCGAATCGGTTCGGCTAGTAAACGCACGGTAGGGTTCACTAAATATTGCTTAGAAGTTAAAAGTCATACAAAGTTTTTTTAAAGGGAAAATTACAAAAATGTTGGTTAACCAAGTGACTTTACAATTTTGTCACCTTCTGGCGTCTTTGGAAGGTCCTCACAGCCACGGAAGCGCCTGCCTATCATGTTGAAGCGTCCGTTTTCCCACAAGCCGACACGTGTCCAATTAACATATTCTTCGGAAGCGTCCGCCTGAGTTTTGCTAACGCGTCCCTGAAACCTGTGTACGTGGCTCCGCCGACGCTTCCGAACAGCCCAAACAGATTAAATTTCTAATGTTTTGGCCCAAATAGCCCACACGGTACAAATGAACGGCCCGTTTTATTTTGTAATACTTGGGCCCAAACCGTTTGTAGACTTTATTTTGTAAGATTTTTTTTAATTTTTTTTAAGTTATTTTTTAAGTTATAAACATACATGTTAACGGAGTCAAAAAGTTTTTTATATTAAACACTATTAAACATTAAACATAAGATAATAAAAATAAAAACCAAAATATTAAACAACACATAATATTCTAAAACCATATCCTAATAGCCTCCCACTCCGAGACATGTTTGAATTCATGTCCCTCTTCATGACGGTAGTTGATGAGCGCCACGTCCTTCTGATCGTCCTCACCAAGGTCCGGCATTTCTGTCTCCACTTTCTTGAAATATCGATCAAACCTCTCACATTCCAACCGCAGGTCCGGACCACGTAGTTGGTCGAAAATCTGTTGAACACGAACCCAGAGCCCACCATGTCCTCGTCGTGGAGGATCGGTCATGGTCTCCTCTCATGCTTCGGACAGAGCAATATCTTCAACATCTGTCCAGGAATTGGCCATTTTCAGGTGGGTCGTTGACGGCGTCGGAGAAGGTTTGGTTTATAGTGAAAAGGCGGGCTGAGAAATGTGTTTGCTTTGAAACGGCGTGGTGATAAGTGAACGGGGTGAGGGGTTTATATAGTGGGTAAATTAGGGGTGTTGAAACGGCGTGTGCAACGGTTAAAAAGTTAAAAGGCTGTTGAGTTTCCTTTTTTTTTTTTCGTTAATTATTTAAGCATCGTGCAGGACATCAAAGCGTCGGCCAAGCCGTTCAGAAGCGTCGGCGGCGCCACGTACACAGGTTTCAGGGACGCATCAAAAAACTTTTTGGTTATGATGCGTCAGCCACCGACGCTTGAACATGTCGGACACGTGTCAGCTTGTAGGAAAACGGACGCTTCAACATGATAGTGGGACGCTTCCGAGGCTATGAGGACCTTCCAAAGACGCAGGAAAGTGACAAAATTGCAAAGCAACTTGGTTAACCAAGATTTTGGTAATTTTCCTTTTTTAAATGTTTATGAACATTTTTTCCATAATCAGATTGATATATACAAAACAGCTATATAACTGATCTAGTTGAGTCTATCTAAACGGTCTCTCTATAAACTGGAACTGAAACCGGCAAACTAAGGCGAGTGGTGGCACCAGATCTCAAGCTTTCTAATAAATTCCTTTTGTTTTTCATGTTTTGTTAACATTGTAAACCTACACTTAAAAAGGTATAGTTACATATTGTGTTTTAAAAATGTATATATTTATAATATAATTATTAAAATTAAAAAAATGTTGATAGATGAACCTACATATATAACATAACTAGTTTTTGCCCCGCCCGCGTTGCGGGGCAATAAGCCGAATATTTCTCTCTCATAACATGTATGTTTGTGTTTCGGTTGCTTGTACATACTACTCATGACACGATCTAAAAAGAATTACATCGAGTCAACCAATTAAAACAAAAACACTACAATACTTTTACTAAAAAAAACTAAAACAATGGAAAGATTATAATTTTAAACTGGGAGCAAAATTGTAATTTTTCAGGACAAATGAGCATGTAACAGGCATGCTTGGACGAATAAAAATTACACCTATGCCCGCTCGCGTTGCGGGGCGTTAAATCAAATATTTTTTAGTTTCATAACATGTATGCATGTATTAAGTTACTTGTACATACTACTTATAACACGATCTAAAAAAATACATCGAGACAACCAATTAAACGAAAACACTACCATAGTTTTGCTAAAAAAAATTAAAACAATAACAGGTCTATAATTTTGAGCTGGAGGTAAAATACTAATTTGTCAGGACCAATGAACGAGTGTTAGACAACCGCTTGACACAGTAAAAGTTACATTGAGTCAACCAAGCAAAATAAAACTGTACGAAAAAAAAAGTAAAACGATGGCAAGATCATTATTTTTAACTGGAGGAGAAATCGTAATTTTTGAAATGGGAGCAAAATTATAATTTTGAACAGAGGGCGAAATCGTAAAAATATTTTGAACTGGGGGCGAAATCATAATTTTAAACTGAAGGCAAAATCATAATTTTGAGCTATGGGGGAAACATAATTTTATTTTGAACTGTGGGCAAAAACGAAAATTTGAGTTGGGGGCAAAATCATAATTTTGAGCTAGGGGCATAAACATATTTTTATTTTGAAGGGGGGCAAAAGCGTAATTTTAGACGGAGGGCGAAACCGTAAATTTAAACTGGGAAAAGAATTAGAAATGAGTTTTTGAACTGAGGGCAAAAGTGTAAATTTTGAGCCAGGGCAAAATTATAATTTTATTTTGAATTAGGGGTGAAAACGTAATTTTAAACAAAGGCTGAAACCGTAATTTTAAGCTAGGAGTAAAATTAAATTAAAAATGAGTTGGTCCAATAGGGAAGTGCCGGGGGAAAAATCGTAATTTTGAGCTAGGGGCAAAACATATTTATATTTTGAACGGAGGGCAAAAGCGTAATTTTAGAATGAGGGCGAAACCGTAAATTTAAGCTAGGAATAGAATTAGAAATGGATTTTTAAACTGAGGGCAAAAGCATAAATTTTGAGTCGGGGCAAAATTATAATTTTATTTTGAATTAGAGGCGAGAACGTAATTTTAAACAAAGGACGAAACCATAATTTTAAGCTAGGAATAAAATAAAAAAAATGGGTTGGTCCAATAGGGAAGTGCCAGGCAAGCTGTCTGGCACTATTCCTTGAACTCCAAAATGTATAAGTAGTAAATTAGGGGCGAAAACGTAATTTTAAACAAAGGCTGAAACCGTAATTTTAAGCTAGGAGTAAAATTAAATTAAAAATAAGTTGGTCCAACAGGGAAGTGCCGGGGGCAAAATCGTAATTTTGAACTAGGGGCAAGAACATATTTATATTTTGAACGGGGGGCAAAAACGTAATTTTAGAATGAGGGCGAAACCGTAAATTTAAGCTGGGAATAGAATTAGAAATGTATTTTTAAACTGAGGGCAAACGCGTAAATTTTGAGTCGGGGCAAAATTATAATTTTATTTTGAATTAGAGGCGAAAACGTATTTTTAAACAGAGGACGAAACCGTAATTTAAAGATAGGAATAAAATTAAATAAAAAATAAGTTAGTTCAATAGGGAAGTGCAAGGCAAGCTGCCTGACACTATTCCCTGAACTCCAAAATGTATAAGTAGTAAATAAATAAATATACTAGTTTTTTGATATCGCGCGTTGCGGCGAAACCAAGCAAATGATAATGTAAAACAAACGTGATTTGAAAATAAAGTATGTTGTTTAAAAAGTCAAACCATTAGAAAGATTAAGTTTATCATCGTACCGTTTTGTTTTATGATACCAAATAAATAATTTATTTTGAGTACAACTTCGGTTTTAACAAAACTTATAACAAAATATCAGGAAAAGAAATCATGCACAACTAAGTACTTAAGTTTTTAGAAAAAAGTTATAAACGTAAATTATTAAATAAGTATCAATTTAATTGATAAATTAATATATGTTCAAAAAAGAGAAAAAAACAATTATTAAAAAAAAGGTAAAGAAAATATGTGTTTAAAAAAAAAAGAAAAATATGTTATTAAAAGTTAATATAATAATAAATATTATAATATATTGAATAATAAAATAATAAAAAACTATATATTATTATAAAAATAAAGTTACTATTCATCAATACTCGTCAAATCTATACATATAATAAAAGAAACCATGTTAGGGACACGTGGCGTTCTATGAGTCAGTCTTAATTATTTTTTCTAAATATTTATTATGGAAAATCAATTATTGATAATATTAAATTTAAAATTTGTAAAAGAGATTTTAATGATAAAGACAAAGATAACTGATAATAATATATTAATTATTATAATCATATATTAATTATTAAAATCTAAAAAATATATTAGCGTTTTAAATATTTATAAAGATAAAGATTTTATTTAATTGGTAGTTTTAATTGTTTTTATATTTTGATGATAAGGATAATGATAACTGATAATCACATATTAAAATAAAAATATTTATTTTAATCAACTGTTTCGTTAAAAGGATTTATTCAATACATGTAGAACATATATATTTTTTATACATGGTATATTTAGAATCATATTTCTAATAAAGGGTCTCATTATCCCGTTTTACACTCCAATGAAATAATAATATTAAATCATAATATCCAGCTTATCTCTTGTATATTTAATATTTTTTTACTAAAATATTTCTTTTCTTTTTTCTGCTGATTATCCAACATCAGGTAATACGTAAGTTTCTAACCTAATAATAAATAAAAAAACAAAGTAAAATGTTATAAACCATGTAATACACAACTCTCTAAACTAATAAAAAACAAAGTCAGATGTTACGATAAATAAATAGTACCTCAAAGTTTCTTTTGTTAGAAAACACATCTTGATGACTAAATGTTTTAACAGATTACATTATTCGTGTAAGACATGTGTTTATTCAAATCGTGCAATACACGAGTTTTTAAAAGGTGTAACTATTTTATTGCTTAGTATATAAAATTATATTTATTCAACTCGTGTAATACACGGGGTTCTAACCTAGTATATATATATAATAATTGTTATGTTGGTATTTGAATCAGTCACGTAGTCTCAAATAATATTAAAAATGGTAGCATTATTAATTTATTGTTGGTTTTCATTTCTCGCATATGACTATCAATTTGTCCGTAAGCTTGCATAGTTATATATTTTAGTATTATAATAAGTAATAATAGTGTCACTTGATATAGCATATTTTAGTATTATAATAAGTAATAACTAGTGTCACTCGACAAATATAGCATATTTTAGTATTATAATAAGTAATAACTATTGTCACTCGACAAATATAGCATATTTTAGTATTACAAGGTTATGGGGTATATTTTCACGTCTCTTAACTATACATAGACGCTACATCACCCAATTTCACGCCCCTTAACTACACATAGACGCTACATCACTCAATTGATCCTCTTTCACTTCACCTCACACCAAGGAATTGGTTTAACTCACATTGACTCTCTTAAATTAATTAAAATACACACACACACACATGTGTATATATATATATATATATATATATAGAGAGAGAGAGAGAGAGCATGTTGTGTGTGTGCAAATTTTCCTATGTTTGATTCCCTCCCTCTCCTAGTTAACATCTTAACATGTGAAACTTTTAGTGCCCCTTAACACTCTCCAGAAGCGGTACGACGAGTGTTAACGTATGTCAACTAGGATTAACACCTACGGGTGTTAGAGTATATCAGGCGGCCTAACAAGTAATAAGTAGTGTCACTTGACAAATATAACAATTGGATTATAACTTTTTTCTTACCAAGCCAGGAAGGAGAAACAAAGGACCACCATAATCAGCAGGCCAACTCCCATCCTCACCTTGAAGAGTTGAGAAGAACTTCAACGCTTTCTTCAACGTCTTCACCACGACTTCATCGCCTTCTTCATCACCTTTTGCTTCCGCTACTTGTGATTTATTAGTTTTTATGTGGTTTTCGCTAGAAAACTACATTCAATATGTTAACCTAGAGCTCCAAATCCTAGCAATCATGATAACTTTATCATCTATTAGCGAAAACATTACCTGAAAACGCATCAAAAGATCAGAACTATGCTTCACATTCGACTTGTTTCTAGTAAATTCTTGTCGCATGCTCTCAATTTGAGATCGTTCCTCAGGAGTCCCTGTATGTGGATCAAATTCCCAAAATTGTCTACCGATATGATCATTTACACTTGTGACACCTACATCATCTTCGCCTTTGGACAACTTAAGCTTCCACATTATCGATTTTTCTTTTCAGACTCACAGATCTACGATATACGAGAGATAGATAGACAAATAGATAGATAGATAGATATGAGGAGTTGATAGAAGGGGTTGTCAATTTTATACATGCAAGAGACAAGGATGGATGGGTATATGTAGTCCTTTATTTTAATATTATATACAATAGTTGTCATAAGTTATAAAAAGGAATCATAGATAAATATGCCTTGTCTCCACCCATTAATTGCATACTATCAAGCAGTATTTTATCCAAATAAAAAGCCAAAAGTAAATAAGGTTGTCATATATAATAACATTAACTAGTGGGTTACAGTCGCGCTTCGCGGCGGGACGATCCGATTTTTGATCCGATATAGCAGTCGAAAGAGAAAACTTACAAAATAAAGTCGTGGTAAGTACAAAAGTATGTCGACACGTGTTTTACATCGCCCGGAAAACTCGATTACAAAAGTACTTAGAAAGTTAAAGGGTTGTCAGTGTCGATGCTAAAAGTTGAGAAAATAAAAAAAAATATGTCGAAATGTAAGTCAACTTAAGTTTATATCGACACGTAAATAAAAAATAAAGACGTAAAAGTCGATTAAAAAGTATTTAGAAAGTTAAGAGTTTGTAAGAGTCGATGCTGAAAATTAAAGGTTAAAAGTAAAAAAAAAGGAAAAAAGAAAAAAGACAAGAAAAAAGACAAAAAAAAAGAAAAAAAAATCGACTACAAAAGTATTTAGAAAGTTAAAGGGTTGTCAGTGTGAATACTGAAAGTTGAGAAAACACAAAAAAAAATTATGTGGAAACGTAAATCAACTTAAGTTTATATCGACACGTAAATAAAAATAAAGACGTAAAGCTCGGTTAAAAAGTATTTAGAAAGTTAAGTGGTCGTAAGAGTTAATACTGAAAGTTAAAGCTTAAAAGTAAACCAAAAAACAAAAAGACAAAGACCAAAAAAAAAAAAATATTGTATCACTATTTATCCCAATGTTTCAAATTAATACATACTAGATTTTTGCTCGTGCCGCGCGTTGCGGCGGCAACATCACGTCACACGCGTGACGATCAGGGGCGGACCTACCCTTTGGCCAGGGTGGGCGGCCGCACCCCTTGAAAAGAAAATTTTAGTGTATATTTTAGGCAAAAAAACGCGACCGCACCCCTTGAAAATATAGTTTAACATTTCATCCGCACCCCCAACAAATAATTTATGGGTCCGCTACTGGTGACGATATTGACATTGACGTGTGGTGCCCATGCGTGACGTGTGGTGCCCACGCGTGACGTGACGTTTTTTTGACATTGTTAATCTTCCTAGTAACCCCACCTGTTACAACTTGTTTTTGTTAGCTATAATCTGATAGTGGGAGTTGAGATATATACACAAAACAAACAAAAAGTATTCATCTTATATTAGTAAATATATATATGTATATACAAACACACAGAAGTACAAAACAATAGAAATAAGTATTCAAACGTTCACTCTTAGATAACAAAAAAATCTAAGTTGCAACCTAAATAACTTTGGTGTAATTGTACTTCCAGCAACAGTTGTGCCTGCAAAGCGACTGATAGCAATGTGAGAGAATCAGTTGTACCTTGACATTACCATCCAGACCGGATGGAATGTGAGAGAATCAGTTGCCTTGACATTACCATCCGGATTGCCCCGCCTAGAGGTAGATAACCTCAGTTTTGTTCAAGTTTACATGGAGGTATAAACACCAAATATATTCATTCATAAACTTGCTGAAAAAAATAATTAAGGTTCATTAATAAAATTGAATCTGTCATAAATATAATAAAATCACAATGAAACTTAAGAGATTACCTGAGAAATAAAACTTACTTAGAACGGTAAGAACAAAGCATGAGTAAGTTGAAAATGACGAAAGTGTCAAAACTTTGAAGGCATAGAATTTACCTTTGTCCCTGAAATGTGTGAAACGATTGAATTGGCATATACATGTAGTAACTACAGTTAACAAATTCCTTTAATCTCAATAATCCATAAAGGTTATGGATTCCAATTCCTACTTGCAAAGATTTGTGCATCAAGCAAGCTTTTCATCCTCTTTAAATATATGATTGAGATTTTCATCATATCTATTGCAAGGTTTATAAAAATTCGCATGTGAATTAAGTAGGCAATATTAACATATCTAATTTAATAAAAAAATTACCCTAGATTAGGGCAGGGCCAGTCTCCTTCTCTGCCCCCTCTACCACCACCACCACCGCCACCAGCTCTACCGCCTCCTTTGATATCCACCTGCACCTGAAATTGAAGATAACAAAAGCACAAACTCAACCAGCTGTTCAAAAATGAAAATTAGAGATGAAATTCTTGTGACGTACTAACCTTGATTTTGTGTATTACCACTGTATCCTCCACTGCCACCATAACCTCCACCTTCGCCACAGTTTCTGCCCGTAAGATCCACCTCCGCCGAAGTAGATCTAATACCTTAGATGCCTTATGAACAACGTCCCGGCAAATCGTTGTAGTTTTCTCGGTCCGATGTGAACAATACTCATCGGAAAATCGGTAATAATACGCTCAATCTCCATGATCCGATGCTGATTTTCAAAAACCAAAGACTGAATTTTTCGCCGTTGATGATTTGTAGAGGCTGATCCAAGGAAAAGTCTATTTTGAAGGGTCTATTTAGGGTTAGTGTAGAAGAAAAGAAACACGTTTGGATCCAGCCCTCTAGTGTAGGGGTGTTCAGAATTCGTTTCGATTCGAAATTCGATTCGAATTCGATTCGATTATCAAGAATTCGTTTCGAGTCGCAAGAATTCGAATTCGAATTCGAATTCGATTCGATTCGAGTCAAGTTAATCGAATACGAATCGAATACGAATTTACAATTTTAAATTCGATTCGATTCGAAATTCGAATAAGAATTATACATGTATTTTTATTTTTATATATATAATATATATAATTTAAAATTTAATACATATATAAATTAATTGGGCTATATAAAATTACCCATTTAAGTTATTACTAAGCCCATTACATATGATATGGGCATATGGCCCATGACATGATGAACCATCAAACAAATACCATATCTATTATTCGAATACGAAGCGAATACAAATTGAAGCGAATACGAATTGAAGCGAATTTATTCGAATTCGAATTTTTATTCGAATTCGATTCGAATTCGAATTTTTATTCGAATACGAAGCGAATACGAATAGAAGTTTTTATTCGAATTCGAATTCGAATCGAATAGTATGTGTCTTATTCGAATTCGAATCGAATTCGAATTCAAGAGAAAAAAAAATTATTCGATTAATTCGATTCGAATAATTCGAAAATTCGATATTCGATTCGATGAACACCCCTACTCTAGTGGTTGTTCTCTAACCCTAGACAGGACAGAGAAAGAAGACACTGTTGTTGCTTGTATGTGAAGACTAATTTGCAAGCAGGGCATTTTTGGAATTTTGTCGGTGCACTGTTGCACCGACCTTTGTCTTTAATAGTTATATAATAGAGTAAAATGCACGGATAGTCCCTGTGGTTTGGTGAAATTTCACCTTTAGTCCCCAACTTTTCAAAATTACACTCTTAGTCCCTGTGATTTGACAAGTTACTCGGATAGTCCTCAAAGCGGATGAAGGTTACTCGGATAGTCCTTGTGGTTTGACAAGTTGTTACTCGGATAGTCCCTGGGGTTTGACAAGTTGTTACTCGGATAGTCCTTGTCATTTCACACCCACTTAACCAGAAAAAATAACCTCCATCCGTTTTGGGGACTATCCGAGTAACAACTTGCCAAACCACAGGGACTAAGAGTGTAATTTTGAAAAGTTGGGGACTAAAAGTGAAATTTCACCAAACCACAGGGACTATCCGTGCATTTTACTCTATATAATATATGAATTACAACTTTTGAAAAACTAAAGTAAGAGAAATCATAAAAAAAAATGTGTTGAAATGGTTGTCCACACAGATGGCTCGTTTTGCCCAACCACCCCTTCCACCAATTATTATATATATCAAATGATAAAAGGCTGTTGCACCAGTTGATTTCATGAGATTTACGATTTAGTTACGTCTTTATTTTTATTTATGTGTCGATATAAACTTAAGTTGATTTACGTTTTGACATAATTTTTTTGTGTGTTTTCTCAACTTTCAGTATTCACACTGACAACCCTTTAACTTTCTAAATACTTTTGTAGTCGGTGATATTTTTTTTTGTTTGTCTTTTTGCTTTTTTTCCTTTTTTTTACTATTAACCTTTAATTTTCAGCATTGACTCTTACAACCTCTTAACTTTCTAAATACTTTTTAATCGACTTTTACGTCTTTATTTTTATTTACGTGTTGATATAAACTTAAGTTGACTTTCATTTCGACATTTTTTTTTTATTTTTCTCAACTTTTAGCATTATCACTGACAACCCTTTAACTTTCTAAGTACTTTTGTAATCGAGTTTTCCGGTCGATGTAAAACACGTGTCGACATACTTTTGTACTTACCACGACTTTATTTTGTAAGTTTTCTTTTTCGACTATTATATCGGATAAAAAACCGGGTCGCCCCGCCGCGAAGCGCGGCTGTATCCCACTAGTTAAACACAAACATTACCATAGATGTTCCAGTAGATTTTCAAAGAACTAAAACTTTAGTGGCTAAATCGTAAATCTCATGAAATCAATTGGTGCAACAGCCTTTTATCATTTGATATATATAATAATTCTTCTAAATGATACCCAACTAGGATGTATCCCGCCGCGTTGCGGCGGGCGAAGTAAGCTTTATTATGATAACGATTCATTAGGTTACATTATGTCCTTAATGAAATTCAAAATCAATCGGCCTGTAGATATTTGTTTTTTGTCGGGTGAGTTAGTCGAGACGTAAGAAACCGGCTAAAACCGTAAAATCTCCCTGAAACAGAAACATGTAGAACTTGCTAGACGCAAAGGCGCACTTACCGCTTACAGTAATTAAGTAGTTCAAATGTTCAAACTTTCAACCAATTACGCAGTATCACAGTCATTCAGCGTTTCAAACTTGTATGAAGATGCACTAACTACTAAAACGCAAATACCCAGAATGAGAAACTTCATAAACTGAACGGAAACCTATGTTCAAAGGAGTCTAAGGTTCCAAATAACCAACGATCATCATTTTCAATCAGACATTTTCACATACATAGCACGTGGCGTAAACCGGCTAAAACCGTAAAATCTCACCAAAACACAAAACTATGGAACTAATTAGATGCAAATGTGTCCTTACAGTAATTTGGTTGTTCAAATGTTCAATACTTGAACCAATTGCACAGTATCACACTTATTTAAACAGTTCAAACTCCTAATAAGATGCACTACCTACTAACATCTAATTGCACATAACGAATAAAAAATCGGTCCAATAAACAACTTCAAAAGGTATTTTGGCATCAGATCAGAGTAGATATGCATAGATTCAGTGAAGTTAGGTTAGATGCGATACCTTGTACTGTGAATTGAGATGCGATACCTTGTACTGTTGACTTGTTGACCCGCTGCGAAACCTGAACCACGTCTGACCCGAGTAGAACCTGAACCGAACCAAACCGAGTTGAACCGTGTCGCCTGAATCTAAGCCGGACTTGACTGAACCGAACGTATCTGAGATGGAGTGGCCTGTTAGCACAGCTACCACCACTGCCCTGTCGCCACTGTCGCCGGCGACTCTCCGCCGTCACCGGACTCCACCCAGTCATCGGCGACCACCACAATTAGCAAAAATCCCAAAAATCAGTTTTATGTAAAACAAACAAAACTTCCCGAGGCTTAAATAGAAACGACGCTTACCGTATACATCACGGCTTCCGGAGTTCCGAGGCACCACCGTCGCCGTCAACCATAACCAGCGTCAACATCATCATCTTCGATCATGTTCATAGCGAAACATCATCTTCAGCCGTCATCATCAGAGAAGCAAGGAAGGTGTCGGAGAGTGGTTGTGGTTGTCGAAAATGATGGCGGAGCTGGCCGGAACCTCGATCTCCGGTCGTCGGAGCGGCGTGAGAGAGTGAGAAAAGGGTGTGGGTGTATGGGTGAGTGATTCGCCGGAGAAAAACGTGGCGCCGGAGCTCCGATCTCGGTCGCCGGTCAAGACACGAGAGAGAGAGGGGGTCTGCTTGAATATTGTTTAGGGTTTTCAAAGTGTGGATTGATGGTGACCCTAAAATGCCTATAAGTGCAAAAATAAAAGAAAGGAAACTTGAGTGGTGAAAAGCCAAAAGTGACAAAGACACTAGCGCAAAGTAGTGTTGTAAATTGATATATATAATAATAATGGGTGTTTTATGATTTTTTTTGGAATAAATATATAGTATCCGGACAAGCACTAACCATCTCAGTATTTTAATATTAAATAATGAGTTTGAGGATCGTTTTTTCTTCTTCAACGTCACAACTTTATTTTATTTTTAACTAACTTGTAATTCAACATCTTTCATCGTGAGACTCGAACCCGGCCTCAACCTCTAGGGGTGGGCATCATTCAACACTACAAGTACTTAACTGGTGTTCGTCTATCAGACGAGCCCATCATCCTATATTTAGATAATTTTAAAAATATTGTTTGGTTTGTGTTTGTATATCTACTAGTTGATGCCCCGCCCGCGTTGCGGGGCTATGGCCGAATAATTCTCAATCAATTAAAAAAAGACTACTATAATTTTGGTAGGAAAAAAAACAAAAACGATGATAAGACCGTAATTTTGGGCTCAGGGTAAAACTGTAATTTTTAGGACTAATGAGCGAGTGTTAGGCAGCCCCTTGACACGAAAAAAAATTAAATCGAGTAAACCAATTAAAAAAAACATTTATAGTTTTGCTAAAAAACTAAAACGATTGGAAAAACGTAATTTTCAACTGAGGGCACAATCATAATTTTAATTCGGGTATAAATCGTAAATTAAATGGAACAACGGGGGAGTGCCAGGAAGCTGCCGGCATGACTGTAATTTTAAACTTGGGGTAAAATTGTAATTTCAGCAGGAAAACAAAGAAAAACGATGGGAAAAATGTAAATTTAAGTTGAGGGCAAAATGGTAACTTGGGTGTGAGAAAAAAAACTAATGGCAAAATTATAAATTTATACGGGGCAAAATCGTAATTTTGAACCGATGGCAAAATTAGAATTTTTAGCTGGGAGCAAAAGAGTAAATTTATTTTTAAGTGGGGGTAAAAACATAATTTTGAACTGATGGGGAAATCGTAAATTTAAGGGAAAAAACTAATGGCAAAACTGTAAATTGAAACGGGGCAACATCGTAATTTTGAACCAGGGCAAAATTGAAATATTTAGGTAGGAGCGAAAGCGTAAATTTATTTTTAAGTGGGGGCAAAAACATAATTTTGATCCGTTACTCCACCCGATCTCCGATCAACCGCCCGATCTCCATCACTTCCTCCGATCACGTAGAGCATCTCCACCCACTAGAGCATCTCCACCCGATCTCCGATCAACCGCCCGATCTCCATCACTTCCTCCGATCAACCCAACTCTCCGTCTTTCAGGTAACCCCACTTCCTCTTTCCCCAACATTTCTTTTTACTTCATTAATCTTCCACTCCGAACCTACCCTCTTTCACATCTCAACCCTTTCTTCACGCCTGCAACCACCAACCGCCACCGCCGGTAATCACCACTTCAACTCTCTCAGATCTCATTCAGCTCCTTCATAACAAGTTTTTTTAGTTTGTTGTTGAGGATTTAAGGTGTTGTTGACGATTTAAGGTGCTGATTGTTCAAGATTGTTAGGGTTTGGTGATTTGGGGAAAAAGATTTGAATTAAAAAAAAAACAGAAAAAAAAGGAAAAAAAGAAGAGAAAAAGGTAGCCGAGACAATAATAAATAGTTGTTATATCTTTTTGAGTTTGTTATGGGGTGACACGTTTGTGCTGGGGGCGTTTTTGAGGGTGGGCAACTTGGGGTTGCTACCCTCCCCCGTCTTATAAAGGGTCTTTTCTTTTGCTCCCTGTGTTTGTTTTTCTTTTACCCCTAACTCCCCTCGAGTTAGCGGGTTATTGTGTTGTTTTTCTGTTTGCGTTTGACTCTACGCATGGCCCCCGCGCGTAGAGGTAGAAACGTCAAGACTGTTGGACTCGCGTCAGCGTGTGATAGTGGGATAAGGGCTTGCCCCCTTAAGCATTTTCACGAATGCAAGGATGGTAAACCGGGGTCTAGTGGGTTTTTTCGTCTTCTTGAACACATGCAAAGCACCCACCTTAAGACTGAAAACAGGAAGATTTATGTGAAGGAGGCTATCACTAAGGATTTGGACCTTTTTCTGGATGTGGGGGAAGTCCTAAGGGCAGGAGGCAAATAGTTATGTGGGGAGTGCATGGTTACGCATGCCCTTAGTAGGGGGTGCAAGCATGGTGATGAGATGGTGTCTTTTGCTCCAATCTCGGGGAACGTGGACGATTTCATTGTTGGGATTAGGAAGCCATGTCAAGTGGTAGCCGACACTTTTACACTCTCACCGGAAGGGGTGGTAACCGATGTTTCCCTTCTCGAGCGTGTTTTTTCCCTCCGTTTTCAAACCGTTAAATGCATCCCCCCCAGTTGTCGACTGGCGTTCGCTCAGGTTTTAACGGGTGCCCTACGTAAAGTGGTGGCGTCTCCAGGCTCAGTTGAAAATTGGGTTCAGTTGCTTTTGTTGCCGTGTTGTACACTGAGGGTTGTCAGGCCTTCTTCCAGGCAAGAGAGGAGATCAGGAAATAGAAAATCATTGCAGTGCAGCAGCATTTTGCAGGCGCTTGCATTGTGGAAGGATGGGTCTGGTTTCACAGATCTGGTCTCTTCTCTTTTGAATAGTGGGGGGGACGCTGGGGTGCCTAGGAGGGTTTCCGGAAGGGGCGAAGACAATAAAAAGGATCCCAATATCAAGCAATGCCTGCGGAAGGTCAGGGATGGGCATTTTACGGCTGCGGTCAAAGTTTTATGTTCCAGTGGGGTTGCCCCCTTTGGGGAATAGACCATGAAAGCTCTTATTGATAAACACCCGGTGGTGCCACCCCCATCATTGCCTTCCAACCCAATTGTCCAACCTACTATTATTGCAGCAGAGGATTGCGTCCTTAAATGTATCCAATCCTTCCCTAGAGGGACATCTTGTGGCAGAGATGGGATGCGGGCCCAACACTTGTTGGACGCTATTGGTTGTGAGGGTTCGGTAAGCTCCTCGGGTCTGCTCACAGCTATTACTGGAGTCGTCAACCTATGGCTTGAGGGGCTTTGCCCTAAGGTGTTGGCCGAGTTTGTGGCCTCAGCCCCCCTCACCCCCTTATTGAAACCTGATAATGGTATTAGGCCTATCGCCGTGGGGGGCATCTGGCGTAGGTTGGTCTCTAATGTGGCTATGAAGAAGGTTGGGAAGGAAATGGCACAGTATTTGGGGGATTTTCAATTCGGGGTTGGTACACCAAATGGGGCGGAGGCGGTGCTTCATAGTGCGAACATGTTCCTGAACTCTTTTCAAGAAGATGGGTCCATGGCCTTGCTTACAGTAGATTTCACCAATGCTTTCAACATGGTTGACCGCTCAGCGTTCCTCCAACAGGTCCACCAACGTTGCCCATCTATCTATCGGTGGGTCCAGTTCCTGTACGCTCAACCCGCTAGGTTGTATGTTGGCAGCGAGTGTATTGGGGCCACCACTGGAGTGCAACAGGGAGATCCCTTGGGGCCCCTTCTCTTTGCCCTAGCCTTGCACCCCCTTATTCTCCGTGTTCAGGAGCACTGTAACCTCCCCTTTCATGCTTGGTATTTGGATGATGGCACGATTATAGGTAAAGCAACGGAAGTTGCTAAAGCCTTGGACATCATCAACACGGAGGGACCATCCCTAGGGCTCCATCTCAATATTAAGAAAACGGAAGTGTACTGGCCATCGTGTGATGGTCTCAAGGTTCAGGACGGCCTTTTCCCAAGAGGGATAGGTAGACCTGAGAGGGGGGTTAAGCTCCTTGGGGGGGGGGGGCGGTTAGCCGAGATTCTACTTTTATCGGGGAATTAGCTGGGCGGCGGGCATCGACAGCGGTTGACCTTATGAAACTCTTGCCCTGCCTCCAGGACCCCCAGTGCGAGCTTCTTCTTTTAAGGTCATGCATGGGGGTAGCTAAGTTACTGTTTGGGCTGCGGACCTGCCAACCCCACTTGATGGCAAATGTTGTATCCTGTTTTGACGATGGTCTCCGAGAGACTATCGAAGACATTGTTGTTTGCGGAGGGTCTTACTTTGGTGACCTTCAGTGGCGTTTGGCATCTTTGCCGATGCGTCTGGGTGGTTTGGGCCTCCTCTCGGCTCGGGATGTTGGAGTTTATGCTTTTGTGGCGTCTAGAGCTCAGTCGTGTGTATTGCAAGACCATATCCTTCGGAACAGTGGGGTTGTTAAGCTTGACATAGACTACCAACAGGCCCTTGAGTACTTAAGTGTCTCTCTTCCAGACTTTGATATTGGCGGTTTCTCTAATATGGACACCGCCCCCCAAAGCCACAAAAAACTTTGGCGAATGCCCTATTTGACAAAATCGCTCGGAGTCTGGGAGAAACATTTGATCTGTCTCCCCGCCAGAAGGCGGTGATTGAGTGCTTGAAAGGCCCCCATGCGCAAGACTTTTTGACTGTTATCCCGATCGAGGGGCTGGGGCAATGCATGTCGGCTGTTGAGTATAGGGCTATCCTCAAATACCGGCTGATGATCCCTATGTATCCAGAAGACGAAACCTGCCCAATCTGTCGTAAAGCCTGCATGGATAAATATGGGGAGCATGCTGTTCATTGTAAGGAGCTCCCTGGTTTCAAATATCGGCATGACTGGGTGAGGGATGTTTTGGGGGACATCTTGAGGAGAGCGGGGATTTCTGCCAAGAAGGAGGCCCCTGCGAATTTCCTTACAGACCCCATGGAAGGGAGATCTACATTGAGACCAGCGGATCTGCTCGTCTTTGGCTGGGTAGGAGGGAAACATGCTTGTGTAGATCTCACAGGAGTCTCCCCCTTAGTTGGTTTAAGGGAAAACGGGTTTGTAGCAGGACAAGCTATAAGGAAAGCGGAATAAAAAAAGGTGGATAAACACGCTAAAGCATGTGCTGATAACCAACACGCATTTGTCCCCTTCGCCTTCGACACCTTTGGCTCCCTAGCTCCAGAAGCTATCCGTTTGTTGACTAGGGTCCAAAAGGTTGTCCACAGCAGTTCCTCGTCAACAGGGGGGCAGGGGTTTGTATTTAATAGGCTAGGGTTTGCTATTCAGAAAGGGGTAGCGGCGCAGCTTGTTGCTCGCTTACCTGCGATATTGATGTAAAGTGCACTTAATTTTCAATGAAAAAAAATATATAATATGAAAAAAAAATAAAAAAAATGGCAAATCATAATTTTAAAGCAGAATAAAATCGTAAATTTGTTGGGGCAATAGGGGAGTGCCAGGCAGCTGCCTGACACTATTTGTTTGCCGCCCATTTTGCCCAATAAAGGGGCACACCTATTTATTCCCTGTCGGTGCCGACACTTGGGATTGTAGGTGTTGAAAATTATATAATTGCAAGCATGAATACAGGGACCATGGGACCATAAGAGGGGTACCAAGTGGAGTGACCAATATGACTGAAGTATTATCTGGACCAACCCTTGTACTATATGCTCTTAAAAAAGCGGTATAACATTGACTGATAATTATGGCCAAGGGCGTAGCTATGAAGGGGCCCGGGGGCGCCCGACCCCCGAACTTTTCGCTCAGTAGTGTTATGTATGTACGTTTTGTATAGATTTTTTTAGGTATATACGTTTTCGACCCCCCGGTTTTATAAAACAAAAGAATTTAGGTATATATTTTTAGGTCCGGTGACTTCCGATCCCCAGTGGAAATTTTCAAGCTTCGCCACTGATTATGGCTCATAGATTTTAGTACAATAGCATGGAATATATAAACATAATTAGTAAAGAAACTATTTGTATTTTGTCATGATATTTAATAATTATTGCCTTGCAAACTTAAAAGAAGAAAATACATATCTATATACAAAGTCTATGTATTATACTCTCTCTTTATAGAACCGAAGTATTTTATGTTTTTTCTGTTCTTGGTTGGCTTATATAATTTTTTGTTAAATGTTAACCCATTAGGTTTACATCACCTTATCTTGTGGGGTCGTTATATGATGATAATAAGATATTTGGAGATCATGTTTTAGAGCATTCACATCCAAGGAATCTAATAATATGTGTGTTGTTTTTAAAATATAAAGAGTATAAAAAGTGGTTGTGAGTGGAGGAGAGAGAAAATGTTACTGTTCATCTGTATATTTGGGGGGACACTGTTCACCCCTTATAATTTTTTAATATATGAGTGAAGGAGAGAGAAAATGTAATGATAAAAGTATAAAAAAATATTATTTAATTAAAAAGGAGAGAAAATGTAGTGTTTTTTAGTGTAATTTAGGGTGAAAATGTAGTGTTTGTTTGTATGTTAATTGATTAACGGATGATTTGACATAATAGAAAATGAATTTAATATGAATATATGGTGGTCATAAAGTATTTATTTTATCTTTGTTGTTTAACTAGAGGTTAACCCGCCGTAGTGCGGCGGGGTTTTAGACCAAATTGCTTTTTCAACAACAAACATATACAAATTATGAGTACATTCTTTTAGAACAGTAAGTATAGAAAAAAGGGCAAACATGCCTTCTAGCGAATGACTGGATACAGGAGAAAAAAAGAGGACAATATAGCTACAAACAAAACTACATATTACAAAGGGGGTCAACAACCCAGTTGTTCCAGCTCCAATTCTCTTGCTTGGATTTGAATTTGATCCAGTTGAACAGAGAGGAGGTGATCTCCTCTTGCACTCTTATCAATCGATCTCTTTATGACCTTAAATTTTTTGCTATTTCTTTCTTTCCAAAGCGACCAAACAGTAGAATATGATTGAACTCCTTAAGCATCAATACAATATCAAATATATAACAGTGAATGATTATGCCTATTTCTTCATTTAAAAAGAACAAAAAAATACAGATAACTTAAAATGAATGAACTTTAGACAAATCGCCTTTGTTCTCTAATAGTCTTTTGCTTTTATTTTGTTGAAGTTGGTAGAAATTTCCTAGATGTACCAAAGTGCAGAAAACACAAAAGATTATCTTTTTTTTTTTCTCTCGGTTTTTTTTTCTAAGCTTACCACACAAAAGATCTTACACAACCCTATAAATGGTTGTTATTTACTTGATTAGAGCTGAAACTGTCAGCAACCTCAATATCTTTATTCATTTCAACAAATACCTCAAAAGCTTCGGTAGATGAATTTCACTCTGCATTACTTTCATTTGCATAAATATATCTTCAGCCAATGTTGAACATTTCTTCTATTTCAGATCACAAACCTCTGATCCTCTATGAACTTAAAGATTACTTTCATACATAAAGCCTAATAATCCTTATAAGTATTCCACTAATACATAGTTGAGTGAACTTTATGCTTCCACCATTCTCACACCTATGTTTTTTCCCCGAATGAATAATTCTTATCATAACTATATCGATCTTAGTTATTCTTAAATACTGGATCACAAATATATTTGTAACACACAACCCTCATAACAACAAACTAACTTTTTGAAAAAGTTGATTTCGTTCAAGCCACCAGCAATAACCTCTAACTACAACTACCGCACTTAAATTGTAGTCCTATCAAATATCCTCACTATTGTAGATTCCTTTTCTAATCATACGATTTAAAACATTCCCCCAAACTTCAAAGGTTAATGATTAATGAACAAAAGCTCAAACAGGTGGATTAACTGTTAACATAAGCAGTAGCCAATAGCACATAATGCCTATTACACTTAACAGTCCTAACCAAAATACTACTTTTCATACTAACCTCAAATCAATTAAAACCAATTCATATCTTAAAAAATTAGACACCACACAATAATCACCATAGATAAACTACTCAACTCATCAAACATCACCACAATTCACAACAATATACCGAAATTGACAACACAACAAACGATTCAAACTTCAAAGTCTACATTTCAAATCACAAAACTAATAACATAATAACATATTCACTTACATGTTTGCAAACTTTCGGATCGGCTCCTACATTGAGCTTCTTCAGCTTCAAAGACCGAGCAACCAACAGATTCTGTAAATCTCCAAATTCAGATTCAAGTTTTTCCTCGTATGTCAGTGGAGGCTTTAGACAGGGCAAGGGTTGGTTACATGTAGCCTTCACCGAATCACAAGAACCGTAGTTTGCTTGCAGCCGGAGTTCACATCTGACCCCTTTTATTCGGCTTTTGGAACTGCCGCCGCCATCGCTGTTAGGGCTCCCAAGAAAAACCCTAAACACGCTGCAAGAGTGCCTCCTGCAGTCGTCTTCTTCAGCCTCAAGAATCCCCCCAGTCGTCTCCTTACTTCTTCGTCTACACCACAGACACACCGCCTCTCTGTCGCATGATTTCCCAAGCCAATCTCATCCTTAAATATGTTGGCTCTTTCCGCCACAACGGTGGTCCGACGGTGGATGCTTATGTTCGCAGCAGAGTGGTGGAGAGCGATGACCTAAATGTTGAGGCAAGGGTTGGTTACATGTAGCCTTCACCGAATCACAAGAACCGTAGTTTGCTTGCAGCCGGAGTTCACATCTGACCCCTTTTATTCGGCTTTTGGAACTGCCGCCGCCATCGCTGTTAGGGCTCCCAAGAAAAACCCTAAACACGCTGCAAGAGTGCCTCCTGCAGTCGTCTTCTTCAGCCTCAAGAATCCCCCCAGTCGTCTCCTTACTTCTTCGTCTACACCACAGACACACCGCCTCTCTGTCGCATGATTTCCCAAGCCAATCTCATCCTTAAATATGTTGGCTCTTTCCGCCACAACGGTGGTCCGACGGTGGATGCTTATGTTCGCAGCAGAGTGGTGGAGAGCGATGACCTAAATGTTGATGTCGCCGGACCTAGATTTGGGGCGGAGCAATAGTTGGCGGTGGTTATCGGTGTTCTAAGCGGGTGGGTGACATGTGTGTGTTGCTCGATGTATAGAGATGGTAATGACCGACAGTTGTAGGTAGGCAGAACCTGGAAACTGGAACTGTAGCTAAGAGGATACCCAAAATGTTATATAGAAGAATGAATTTAATATGAATATATGGTGGTCACAACGTGCTTTCTTTTTTTTTTTTTTTTTTTTTTTTATCTTTGTTGTTTATTTGTTTATTAAGATTGTTCAGACCCGTCAGACACCCGTCAGGTTGACCGGACCAAAACGTGGCCAAAGCTCGGCGTTTTGGTCCGGTCAACAGACCCGTCAGTCTATGTCTGGTTGACCGGACCAAAACGCCGCGCTTTGGCCACAGCTCGACACTGCAAGGTGTGCATATAAGACAAAAAACACCTTTTTGGTGTGCCATGTAACGTCCTGCGTTTTCATACTTACTATATTTAGAAACCATTGCTTGAAATTCTATTTTTGGAAAACTTGCATTCTCGTAATCATCCTTTCTTCTTAATCAATTGTAAAATGCGGGACTTGATTCATAAATAAAAACTCGTACTTTGTTAATCACATGTTATACATACTTTATACATAATCATGCGTTAAATTGTGAAACAATTAGTTACATATCCGTAACACTTGCAAACGTGTAATAAACCTACTAATACGTAACATACACGCTCCGTACGATACTTACATACGAGTCTTATACTTAATCTTATTCATTTGACACTTGTGTTACCTTTAGTACATGCTAAGTATGCCTAAATACCCTAAAATGATCATAAAATACGTAATATATAACATCTAGGCATGTTGCAAAGCTTTAAAATCAAAGAAATAAAAATTATTGTTTCTGCCAAAGGCTTACGGACCGTAAGCCTTACCCCTTACGGTCCGTAAGGGTGTCTGGCGGGCAGCAGATTCAAACAGCTCGCGAATTTTGCACGAATCCCACCAAAACTCATCTCCCCAATCACTCTAAACCTCCATTAAACACCTCCAATCAACCCTAACTCCTTCCCCTATAAATACCCACCTTCTCCAAGCCTTTTTCCACTTTCACAACTCTCAAATCTCTCCAAAATCACTCTCAAACTCTTGCAAATCAGAAATTCGGGCAGATTCATACCTCTTTACAAAAGTGAGCATAACTTGCTCAAAACTCAACCAAATCACTTGATTCTTCTTCCTACTTGCTTGGATAATCATGGGGTTTGATTCCTTGATCTCTCCTTGGAGAAATCAGACCTGGAATTGCCCTGAAAATGTCCATAAACTTTCTGTTGTGTTTTGAAACTTCTTAAACTCTTGTATACTTCACACAAACTTGTGTTCTTATGCTTCTAGTCTATTGTATGATTAGTAAAGCCAAACCAAGGTTATTTTACACTTAATATGAGTGTCTAAACACTCTAAACTTTCTGTTTTAATCGAGTTCTTAACTCACAAGTGGTGCCAAGTCTTGAACTTGAAGATGGTGTGACTACTTGGCTAGCCTAGGCTAACCTACATAAACAAGTCCACACATCACTTGATGTTTTGCTTAGTTAAATTGTATTATTTCTTGTACATATCTATGAGGTTCCTAAATGGAAGGTTCGCCTCCCTACCTCCTACATGACCTATATGTTAACATATCATTCGAGGTACCAAAGTGGAGGGTTTCACCTCCCACCTCCTACTTGACTTATGACACCAAGAGGTACCAAAGTGGAAGGTTCAACCTCCCGCCTCCTACATGACAATATATATACATTATTATGTACATAATACGACTATAATAATCCTTAAAACCGAACCCTTGATAGTGATTATATAATCCTCTACCAAGTTAATAAGTTTATCACTATGTGTATAGTTCCTTGTCACGATTCTAATAGGTCTTGAACCTATGAAATCACATACAATCCTTAAGGATTACCATAGTGTCAAAGACAAGTGCTAATACCATAGGGATTATTTTCATAATACTTACTTTGTTATTCTTTGAATCTTAATCCCGAATTTCGACCCTAACCATGCCTTGAACTTTAACCCTTATACATTCGGACTCTAAATCTCTACTCGTCAACAATTGGATAATCGGAAAGCATATGCAATTTGTGAGTATACTCGCAACCCCCTTTTTATGTTTACCACTTTTGGGGTGTAACATGTTACCTTATTAAAACTACACTTGAACTTATTCTTTATGCAATGCACAAAACAATCCTTATACATGAATGCTATGTTATGATACTTGATGCTTATGTGGACCATACTTATGTAATATGTTTTAGTCATTAGCTTTCACGAGCCTCCATTTGACATGTATAGCGCTATAGGAGTAACGCACCACCCCCTTTATACTTGGGTCATGTTGAATTAATTAAACTTTCTTGCGTAAACAGAGGATTGGCTAGAAATATTGCATGCCATATTAGGTTGATCTCGTATAAACTAAGTTGCCATGTGGATTCGTTTTTAAACTTTTATACTTATCCATATTCATAAACTTGTATACTCGCCTTTGCTTTTGCATTGAACTTTATTTTAAACATGTTACAGGTTGATGATGACGATGCTATGAAAAGAAGTAGCGTCGATGCCTAGATACACATATAGACGTTTAGGTTTAATATGTTGTATCAATTTTTGCTTATGTTGTTATGTATTTCTTTTGAACTTGTTGTTATTTGAGTTTATGTAATGTTGACAATTTGAGGTTACGAAATGAAATGGGAATTATTTAATTATCGTCACAAATAGCGTTATGATGTCTCTAGCAATCTTCACACTTCGTCTCATCCCGATGTTTCCGCCATTGGTTGGGGTGTGACAGATTGGTATCAGAGCCATAACTATAGGGAATTAGGAAAAGTAGTAATGTTTTTACCTAGTCTATAGTTTTAGAGCCTTATTCGTATGTTTTGCTTGAACTACTACATGATACTTTATTTGTTTCTTATTTATGCTCTTTTAGACATGTATATCACTCGTGAGTAATATTCGACATGATATTCTTATGCATTAATGCTTGTCTTATTATGTGTTAATACTTGTTTCATCGTTCGATTCTTTATGTGTTACTCTTAACATATTTCTCTATGTGATAATACATGTTTTATCATTTCGTTATCCAAGTACCATTCTTGATATGCTTTCTTATGTGTTTATACTTGTTTATGTATTTCCTTTGACATACACTTCTGATGTGCGTGAAAGTGTTGTATATTTTAGGTGTATATTTTAAGCCCTTTTTAACACTTATTTTAGCCAAGTTTTAAATTTATAAAACACGATATTTCACTAACACTAAACACACATATGGGCAAGTGCACCCATCGTTGAGTGTAGTATAGCGTTGGTAAGATACCGAGGTCGTCCAAGGACACAAGAGCTTTTAGTACCGGTTTATCCTCAACGTCTAACCAAAATAAAAGTTTAGAAAATTGTTTTAAACTAAGAAAAATAAAAACTAACTAAAATGCTGAAAATAAAAATAAAAACAGATAGACAAGATGAATCACTTGGTTCCGACTCGTATCTAGTATAACCTTTGATTATTTCCGCACTTTTGCACATAATTAAGAGATTATCTTAGTTATTGTAGTAGGCCCCTCTTTTGAAGGTGACGTTACCCTCACCCCAGTAGTTTGAGTCAGCAGGGATACAATCCTAAAGGGGTGGATTATTGGAAGATAATGAATTAAGTTATTAATGCAGTATTGTGGTAGGCCCCGCTTTTGGCGGTGACGTTACCCTCGACTAAGTAGTCTGAGTCAGCAGGGATACAGTCCTAAATAGCCGGGTTATAGTATTAATAGTAGTTAACTTATGAGGGGATCAAAGAGTTTGGACCCCCGCCATCCAATACCGTGAAGTATTGAAGGAGGTCCTACTAAATTTGACCCAGGTCCATTGCAGGACCTCTAAACGCTGAACAATGGCAAGACCTTTACCAAACCGTTCCCTTAACCCCCGACCAGGTAGCCAACATACCTCCATATAGACTGTGGAGATATGAATGGTGAAAATCCTTTATTTTATATAGACAGTAAAATAATGCCAAGACACCACGGACAAACGATAAGGAAAGATCACCTTCAACATAAGTAACTAGTTATTAAAGTCATTAATACAAAACCAAATAAAAAGTGCAAAAGATTAGAAATAAAAAGTATTATACTAGACACTTTGTCTTCACCAAGTGATGTAAGAGACTTAGGCAAACATGGCCTTGATTGTCAAGAACTCTTACGATCAATCTTGGATCCCGAGACGACTCACACACTCTATGATGGACAATGGATGATGGTGGTGGATGATGGTGTTGTGATGGTGGTGGGTGGTGGATGAAGTGTGAGAGAGGTGGTGTGCCAAGGGATGAGTTGCAATGAAACCAAGCACTCCTATTTATAGGCTGAACAGAGGCCTGGGCACGGCCCCGTGTTCGCTGGGCACGGCCCCGTGCCCGTCTGACACTCTCTCTCTTCATTAATTGTAATTCGCAATTACAATTAATGCGCCTGCAGTACTTTCGGCACGCCCCCCGTGTCCGCTGAGCACGGCCCGTGGTGGGCAATAGAAGCTTCTATAGGTTTGTCTTTTCTGCTGCTTCTTGGGCACGACCCCGTGCTGGCTGAGCACGGGGCGTGTTCAGCCTTCTGTTTTCTCTATTTTGCTTTGGAAGGTGCCGTTGAGGGTTCGGGCAATCCACTAATGTTCCTTTTCTTGTATTTATGTTGGATTTAGCTGTCTTTTTGCTTCTTTTGTGTTTTTGAGCTCATTTAATCCTGAAAATACAAAAGGAAGACAAAAACACTCTTTTTCCAATATTAGTACTAAAAAAGGGTTAGTTTTATGCCTCATTTGATGTAATTTATATGTTGCATTTTACACACATCAAATACCCCCACACTTGAACTTTTGCTTGTCCTCAAGCAAAACTCTTTAATATTTGGCTTACACTCCCAAATGGAATAGGTTGAAGAGAAGGTTTTGGGCTTGTCATAGAGTGTCGGGATTTCCAAGATCTTTTTAGGGTTTTATTTTTATTTATTTACACTCCTATTCGTAATGATTTATTTAGAACTGTTCATAAAAGAGATTACTTATTTGGGCATAACATGCCTTTTTAAAATTCTATTTATATACAAGTTCACATACCTCGCGGGGAAATCACTCACACTCGGCCGAAGGTGTATTTTTAGTGAATCACTCGAGAGCGGCATGGAACTTATTCCTACCATAGGCTTGCCAAGAAATCAATCCTCCTCCTTTTTAACTTTTATACCTTTGTAGATATCAAGAGGACTTTGTGGGTTAAGGGTTGGCTAGGGTTAAAGGTAGGTGGTTGGGTTAGTGGTTAGTAGAAAAAGGGCTAAAAAGCGTAACAAGTGTCGGTTTTCGTATTTTTGTAACTTTATTTTTGATGAAGCTTTTATTCAAACAAAGTTATTTTTGATTACTTTGTTTGTTTATTTTCTTTTTGCTTCATTTTTCTCTTTTTTTTTTTTTTTTTTTTTTTTTTTTTTTTTTCGAAGAACCGAACTTGTTACTAAAATAAAGGGTTAAAAATGAAAAAGGTTTTGGTGGGTGAAAGGGTTTTTGTTTTGGGTGATGAAACGAAAAGGTTTAGGCTCAAAGGGGCTAACTAGGGGGATTTTTTTGGGTAGGTGGTGAAAAAAAAGAAAAATAATGGTGTAGAAATGAAAAAGGGTTAGTCCTAATGCCTCCATCATTTACTTACTCGGGTTTAAGTTGATAAGGACCGGGAATGTATTGTCATGGCAAGTTCTAGAGTCGTAAGAACCAAGCGGCTATTCACACAAGAAACGAAAAATGAGCATTTAGTCAAATGATATGAAATTGTGTGCTCAATAAAGGCTCAAAACTCACTTTTGTGGGAATGGGTTTTTATGTGATCAAGTATATATAATCAAATTTTAAATAAGTTTGTCATGCCTTTTCATAATTTTCTTATGTTGGTTCTTTTTATCACTACGCTATCGGTTGTAAATTTGTAAAAATATAACCTTTTTGAGAGCTTGAATTTCCCGAGTTAAACCTAGACAAGTAAAAAAAATGAAATTTTTGAAAAAATTTGGGGTGATTAGCGGTTCCAATAGAGTTTTGTGTAAGGCTTGTATTTAGGACTTGCAAAATTCAAGGTTTTAGCATCCCCCCCACACTTAAATTACACATTGTCCTCAATGTGTCCCAAAAATAAATTTTTAGGTTGATTAGATGTGTAAAATAGTGTTTAAAAAGCAAAAATTTGTGTTACTGGGCACTGAACACGGCCCCGTGTTGAGTGGGCACGACCCCGTGTTCAGGTGCCAGTAACAAGAACTTACAGAAGGTGGACACGGCCCCGTGTCCACTGGACACGGCCACGTGTCTGACAAAATTCTGCCGAACAGAAGCCAAACAACAGGTCAGGGAGGTGAACACGTGGGCGTGCTGGCTGGACACGTCCCCGTGTGGACAGTCTAGAAGCCTGAAAAACAGGTTTCGTCCTCCGGTTTTTCCATCCTAGCCTTATAGGTGCTGAGGCTTAACACCTTAAGCCTTGGTTTGTACCTGTTTGAACACTTAATACCACACCAAGCAATACCAACATCCTACGTTACCAAAGTTAATTGTTCCACGCACAAAGTAAGAAAAATAAAATGCAGAAAATAGTTAGGAAAAGTAAATTGTCTAACACTTGGCACGCAGGCCATCAATTGTTCAAGATTGCAAAGGGTTAACCTGGGGAGCCACAAATCAACCGCTTCCTCCTATGCTCCTCCCGCTTATTCCATGGCATCATCATCATCATCATCATCATCGTCACCCCCTCCATGGCGTGCAATGTGGTCTCGTATGTATCCGACGTCTTCTTGTATCTCGGATAGGTTTCTCTCGATAGCTCCGACCCGGTGGTAGGTGTTGCTCGCCATGTTATAGGTGTTCCGAGTACACATGAGGTTTTCCTGCAACAAATCATGCAAACTTTGAAAATTAGGAAAACTGCCTCCCGAGGAGGATGATTGGCCCGGATCACCGTGGGGTGGGTATTGGTACTGATGATGTTGCGGTGCTGGGAGGACAAGTGCTTCTTGCGGGTTCCATGCATGACCTTGCATCCTTTGAAAGGTTACCGTCCCATCTTCTGCCTCATAAACCAGGTTCATCGAGCGACATATGTGAATATCCACCGTACCCGACCATGGGCTTCTCTCAAATGCCCTCGGAATGTGGGCGAAGTGCCTGAAGAGACGGTGCACCCACCCCCCGAAGAAAAGAGGAGTTGGTGCACTAGCAAGGCGGTTGTGATGCATGTTTCGGAGCATAAGGTACGGAACATCGAGCGGCCTACGGTTGTGAATGCAATGGAGGACAAGCAAATCTCTTAACCCAACGACGCCACCACTGTCATGCCTTTGGCTAAGAGAGTAGCCGAGGAGCCTA
>JARYGA010056241.1:0-67102 GCA_030545235.1 Helianthus tuberosus
GGTCACATCGTTTAAGTAGTTGTATGATAGGTAGTTTATATGCCTTAGGTAAATTACCAGAATACCCTTTTCATGTATAATTGGTAATTAAGCATATGTAACCTAAACCTTTGTCACATAACTGATTTTGTAACATGTTTAGGCATATAACACTTGTCATAGGGCTGGTTAGGCTTTCCGAACGCGTTTTACGCGAACGACGCGTTAAAGTAGCATAAGCTTCCTAAACGGGTCGTAATGGGTCGATAAGACTTAGGTTAAGTTTCATTTAGCATGTAGGCTTTGTTAAATCATATCATATGAGTTCCTACACTCATTTGGTTTACAAACCCTAATGCTACCCAGTCTTCCGATTTAGGTCCGGTTAATTAACATAGTTACCTATATTAGGTGCCGTTTGATTTCCGTGATCTCTAGCATTGTTTGGTTGTTACTCAAGGACTACTGAGCATTCTCAAGTGAGTACATAGACCCCTCTTTTACTGTTTTCCAAACTGTTTTGGGGTGGAACACATGTGCCTACTTGTTACTTTCATGCTTTCCTGTTTTCAAATCATATACTTGCTATGTTCATTAGTACATGATTTCATTACATTTCCGCTATGTATGTTGACTGATAGCATGCTAGCACATTGATTTACATGACTTTTCTTCTTTGTATGTTAACTTAGCATACTTAGTACATTTCTGTTGCATATGTTTACTCAGCATATGGACACATTGTTTTACATTGCATTTCTGTTGCATATGTTTACTCAGCATATGGACACATTGTTTTACATTGCATTTCTGTTGCATATGTTTACTCAGCATATGGACACATTGTTTTACAGCTCTACCTTGTATGTTTACTCTAGCATACTAGGTACATTATCTTCATAAAACATGCTTACATTTTGGTATGACATTTGGTTTGTTTAACGGGTCTATATAACATTCATTAACATTTGCTACGCCGCTCGGGAGTAAGTAGTGGTACCATAGGACTTGACAAATCCCATTCCTGACATCCCGGGTTTGTTTGGATGTAAGGAATAACTGAATCCGAATACAATTCTTTTGATAACCTTGACTGAAAGGGTTATCCGACTGTCTCAAGGCTTGAATGTTTGCGTCTAACATACCGCATAAGTGTTCATATTCAGTATAGCATGCATATGTCTTACAAAACATAACTTTGATTTAAACCAGCTTTACTTCAATACTTTGTTTTGTACATTTTTACTTATGGTTTAAGTAGTCTAAATTTTACTTACCATACATATCATTTGGTTACATATTACATGATTTACATTGATCATGCATTTACACAAAACATAACATTGATTTAAACCGAGTTTTACTTCGATACTATGTTCTTGTGCATATGGTTTAGTTGATACCTTTCACTAGCCATACATATCATTTTGGTTATACATTACTTGACTACTTTTGGACTACCAACATTTGACATGGTTTATACAAGGACTTTTGACTATTGGTTTAAACATAGACATCTTACATTGTTTGGTTTGGATTGATTATGTGATTAAGTAACGATGCGTGTGTAATATGATACAAGCATGGTGGATACGCCGCTGGTACTTCCTATATATAAATGTTTGTATGGTATTACATATTGTAGCGTTATTTGAATCATTTCAGTTTGATACATATAACATTTTATACAACTAACATACTTTTCACAAGACATTGCTTTACAAACAACTTATCTTATACAAACTCATTTAACTTGGTTATTCATTTAACTATACATTATTCACTTAATTATACATATCATCTGAACTCATTGTTTTTCAAGTAATTTACAAAACAAAGCAAATAACAAGGTTCATGACTAAACATTTTCTCAAACATAAGTCATGACACCTATTTTCACAAAACCTATGTATCTCACCGGCATTTTTATGCTGACGTACCATATTTTCACATGTGTTTTTCAGGAGCTGTTGCATAAGATGATCAAGATACACATAGACAGACTTGGGCTTTAGTGACAATAAAAGATGCAAGACTAGTTAATTATGTTGTATTTTTTTGTTTGTTAAGACATTGTAACACTTTTAATCAATAAAACGAAACTTTAATTTTCCATGGTTGTGAAACATTAATTCTGTTGCAACACGCCCCGATGTTTCCGCCGCGATTTGTATGTTCTACGCGGTCGGGGTGTGACAGAAAAGATGGTATCAGAGCCAATGGTTATAGGGAATTAGGTTATTAGTAATGCTTTGACCTAGTCTATAACCTTCTTAGGACCCTAACGCGAGTTTACTTGCGTTTAGTCATAAAACAATACCGTCACCTATCCTTAGGCGACGACCACAACAAGAACATAAATTTCAAAACCACTTTGAAAACTAATCATCTGTTCTAGGATGATTGATTACTAGGTTTTGAACTCTCTGTTATATGGTTTTGAATCCCTTTGAGTTTTCAAAATCTCGTCAAGGTTTTGGGTTTTAAATAATGTGAACACGTGCAAACTGAAAGGGTGAATGCCTGTATTCTGGGTTTTCTGACTAGGCAAGCACTTCGTATACATCTCATCAGACGCGAGACCAGTTGTGCTTACCTGGGAATTCTTGGGATGAGTGTTCACTTATAGGCGAGCATGTCTTCAGTGATACATTAATAAGACCTGTTTACCTTGATTAGTCACCGTCTCATTTGTTTGCCTTAGGTAACAAACAAATGATCGCAATCTTCATGCGCTATCATTCTGTTTTGATTATCCAATAATCTTTCACCTGTTTCTCCCTATGCCTTTCTTTTCTTCAAGAATGCCTCTTCATCACGATGACGCCCCGATATCTGAGCAAGCAGCCAAATTCGCTCAGCGAATAGGCGAAGTAGTCCTGAAGACTGTTGAATTAGCTACTGCCATGTATCGTCTCCAGGATGAAGCCACTCAAGAGTCACCAAGACAGGCAGGACCTAGTCAGGTGACAACACCATCAGCCAAGAAACCAATCGAGGAATCAAAGACCATGGATGAACGATCCCCTAAGAAGTCAAAGAAGCGAAAGACTTCTCAGAACTTCGCCGTGGTCGCTCACAATGGTCGAGCCGTTCCCAACCAACCAGCTCAGCCACCTGCAAAGAAAGCATATGCCGGTACTGCACCTCATTGTGCATGCTGCAACGGTCATCACGCGTTACAACAAGTTTGCTGGCAATGCACGACGTGTGGTAAACTTGGGCATTTGGCCAAAGTTTGTCGTTTGGGACAAAATCAGGCTGCTCAGGTTCAAGCTCCGGTTCAAGGGAATGCTGCAAAATTCCCACTGGGTTCATGTTTCAACTACGGAGAGATTGGTCACTTCCGCCACAACTGCCCAAAGCTTGCTAATGCAAATCCAACCCTTGGATGAGCATTCGGCTGAACAAAGGATATTGCTGTCTTATGCCTTTGTTTCTTTTGTTCTCGTGTATTGTGAAACAATATGTTTTGTTCATAAATAAAAGTTGTTGTTCGCAATTCTGATATACAAATATAATTACATGTGTGTATGACTTTTCCTATGATACCTACATCAAGGAACTATGTTCCTTACAAACTACTCTTGTGATTCTCTCTTTCAAATGATTGCTCATGATTCCTTTGAAAATTTTAAGTACTCGTTTCATTCTAAGATACGAAGTACAGAAAATAAAGTGACATTATGAGTGATCATGCTTCTGCACATCTGTGCCTTTGAATCCTTGGTTAAATAACTAAGGGTATTTCCAAATCTCATACCCATTACATTTTGATTTTTCAACATACACAGTACAAGTATTTCAAAACAATCTTCATGATCTCAAAACATTTCATATAGTTTGAAAACAATTTTTCTAGATACATTGTCTATGTTATTTCAAAAACATTGGCCATGTTATCAAAACCAACCTTTCAATTTCAAAATATTTCATATAGTCTGAAGACAATATTAACACAGTACATTTTCTCATCAAGTGCATGATTTCGAAAAGCATCATTCATGTCTTTCCAAAAACCTTATACATAATTTCAAAAATTCATCTCGCATGATTTTAAAATATTTTTATAAATATACCTACCTAGTACACCTACTTTATGATATCAAAAGTATTATATATAAGGTTCAAAAACACTAAACATATTTTTCTTAAAAGAACCCCATGCACAGTTTTCAAAAATATCTTCCTTGTACATTTACTTAACCTTCAAATTCTGCTTCATATGTCGCCTTGACATATCTAGCATCTCAACCTCATAAGCATTTTACTTCATGTTTTGACTTAAGCACATCCCGTGCAAGAATTCAAAGCATCTTCAACTTCTACAATCCATATGGGATCTTTTTATCTCTATAATTAGACCCTTGTGGATGATCATGATTCAAATCAGAGTCCTTAATTGGATTCTTTATGTACCTTAATTCGAACACTTCGGTTCCAGATAATCGAAGTCGAATTTTCTTTTTGAATCTTTCTATCTTTATAGTTGGATTCTTGATAACGTTTAAAGTACCAAATGAAATCCACGAGATGGATTCCTAGTGTGCTTTAAATACATGTACTCTGTTAGCAGAACAAACTTCTAGTTAGCAATTTTGTGGTTATGTGACTATGTGTTTATTCATCTTATGTTTTCTTTCATGCATTTTTGTGTTTTTAATACTCTGGATATTCGTTATCCAAATCCTCGCAGGATCTTTCATATCTTCATATGAGGGATTCGTAGCAGGATATTCAAAAGGTACTACCTTCAATCCTTAATGGGCTTCTATGTAATAGTTAAGACCCTTGGATTATATAGTACCACTCCAGACCTTTTTTAGTGGTCTAGTCTAAAGGATTGATTCACAATTTGGTTAAAGAATGACATCTAGTGATGTAGCTGGACAGACTCCTTGATAGTCTATTTAGATCATTTATTGATTTAGTCTACGGGACTCTATGGCGGTCTAGTCACACTCATCATAGGAGTGTTCATTTGGTTTTCCCCTGCACATTATAAAATGGACTGAGTGAACTATGCAAGGAATTGTCTGATTATGGACGCGTACATAATTATGAAATTTAGTGCATAGAAACCCAGTAAGGTTTATTATGTGTAAGAACCGATAGTGACAACAATAACAAAATGAGAACGATGTAATGGAGGTACGGTGGACGCACCAATGACGCTTCGTATACTTGTATATAAGTATCCCTCTTACATTGCAAGCATAATGTTATTAAAGTTACTAGGAGTTCAGAACCCTAACCAATGTTGTTTGATCTTTTCAACTTCATGTTTTCAAGCTCTCACAAGTTTCCTCTAAATAAATTTCGGGACGAAATTTCCTAAAGTAGGGGAGACTGTAACACCTGTGCCTCCACGGCCATCAAACAAATACCAAACCAATGAAATATTATATTTCATACTTGGGATTTGTAAAAATATGTGTATCATTTGCACATATCAATTCTTGTTCAATTTCAAACTCTAAAATCACTTTCTGGAAGGTTATACGCGCACCGATGCGTAAATATAACCAGTTTAATGCAACAAACACTCTGGAATAGTGAAATAGGCTTGACATACCTTAAATAACCTTTACATAACTTAGAAATAAGTTTTGAAGGCTTCGATATGGCAAAAATCAAGTTAATTCGCTTACAGGGACTAAATATGACAAACTACGAAAGTATGTCAATTTGAACTGTAACGAACATTCCGGAACATAACCATAAGTTAAACACACCTTAAATATCCTTTACATAGCTTAGAAATAGGCTTTGAGGGGTTCGGTGTGCTAAAATAAACTTTTGGGTCATTCAGGGACTAAAAGTGTCAAAAAGTGCACAAGTTTGCATTTTCGCGCATAACTTACGTTCTGAATACATCCGGACATCCAAAAATTTATGTAAGCATGACTATATTATATTTTAGTGTTCGCCATAAGAAAAATCCATTCGTTTCATCATTTGGTTCGTTTTTCGCGCTTATGCGCATTCCGTCGTAATTAACCGAACATCGCGTTCGTACGGCCAAACGAACCGACATCCGAGATATTTTTGAGCACATTTTAAGTTCCCTATATTTTAACTTCATTTTAGAGCTTTGAAATGGGGTTAACGGGCCTTAAACGTGTCGAAAATGGCCTAAATACAGTTCAGGGACCAAAAGTGTAATTCTGCCGAAATAGTGCCTAGCGGTGCGCTACACTTTAAGCGTAGCGGTGCGCTAGCCTTCTGCAGACCAGGTTCAGTGTTCTAATCCAGCTGTTTGCAGCTGTTATCCACTCCCTAATCCCTTGCCACCTGTTGGAAGCTTATGGTGAGTGGCCAATTTACACACCATAACATTCCGACACTTGTACGGGTGAGATCAAGGCACGTTTCCCGATAAACGATCCTAACGGTGGTGCTTTTTCTATAAATACCCACCAACATCACACCCAAAAACCCACACCTTTGAATCTGAACTTGCTCTCTAAGTTGTCGTGTTTAACACTTCATACCTGAGAGTGTTCGGGTTCAAACCTTCCATTCTTGGACCCTTCGTAAGTATTCTTTCGTTCTTTTCCTTATTTTACTGCTTTTCGAGTCAGAAAGTCAAACTTTGTTTGACTTTCAGCGTTGACCAGTAATGGTCAATGCGAAGTTCGTTTGAACTTCGCAACGTGAGTGTAATCACGTTGGTCATAGTCCCTTGGGACTATGCCCACTGGTTACCACGTTGTCTAGAGTCGTAGGGTAGGCGATCTAATAAATCGCCTATACCTTCGAACTCGACCCATTTGGTCGATCATTAAGATCCGACCAAATACATTAGGTGACCATAGTGTAGGGAATAACCTTCCGAGGTTATACCCTATGGTCACATCGTTTAAGTAGTTGTATGATAGGTAGTTTATATGCCTTAGGTAAATTACCAGAATACCCTTTTCATGTATAATTGGTAATTAAGCATATGTAACCTAAACCTTTGTCACATAACTGATTTTGTAACATGTTTAGGCATATAACACTTGTCATAGGGCTGGTTAGGCTTTCCGAACGCGTTTTACGCGAACGACGCGTTAAAGTAGCATAAGCTTCCTAAACGGGTCGTAATGGGTCGATAAGACTTAGGTTAAGTTTCATTTAGCATGTAGGCTTTGTTAAATCATATCATATGAGTTCCTACACTCATTTGGTTTACAAACCCTAATGCTACCCAGTCTTCCGATTTAGGTCCGGTTAATTAACATAGTTACCTATATTAGGTGCCGTTTGATTTCCGTGATCTCTAGCATTGTTTGGTTGTTACTCAAGGACTACTGAGCATTCTCAAGTGAGTACATAGACCCCTCTTTTACTGTTTTCCAAACTGTTTTGGGGTGGAACACATGTGCCTACTTGTTACTTTCATGCTTTCCTGTTTTCAAATCATATACTTGCTATGTTCATTAGTACATGATTTCATTACATTTCCGCTATGTATGTTGACTGATAGCATGCTAGCACATTGATTTACATGACTTTTCTTCTTTGTATGTTAACTTAGCATACTTAGTACATTTCTGTTGCATATGTTTACTCAGCATATGGACACATTGTTTTACATTGCATTTCTGTTGCATATGTTTACTCAGCATATGGACACATTGTTTTACATTGCATTTCTGTTGCATATGTTTACTCAGCATATGGACACATTGTTTTACATTGCATTTCTGTTGCATATGTTTACTCAGCATATGGACACATTGTTTTACAGCTCTACCTTGTATGTTTACTCTAGCATACTAGGTACATTATCTTCATAAAACATGCTTACATTTTGGTATGACATTTGGTTTGTTTAACGGGTCTATATAACATTCATTAACATTTGCTACGCCGCTCGGGAGTAAGTAGTGGTACCATAGGACTTGACAAATCCCATTCCTGACATCCCGGGTTTGTTTGGATGTAAGGAATGACTGAATCCGAATACAATTCTTTTGATAACCTTGACTGAAAGGGTTATCCGACTGTCTCAAGGCTTGAATGTTTGCGTCTAACATACCGCATAAGTGTTCATATTCAGTATAGCATGCATATGTCTTACAAAACATAACTTTGATTTAAACCAGCTTTACTTCAATACTTTGTTTTGTACATTTTTACTTATGGTTTAAGTAGTCTAAATTTTACTTACCATACATATCATTTGGTTACATATTACATGATTTACATTGATCATGCATTTACACAAAACATAACATTGATTTAAACCGAGTTTTACTTCGATACTATGTTCTTGTGCATATGGTTTAGTTGATACCTTTCACTAGCCATACATATCATTTTGGTTATACATTACTTGACTACTTTTGGACTACCAACATTTGACATGGTTTATACAAGGACTTTTGACTATTGGTTTAAACATAGACATCTTACATTGTTTGGTTTGGATTGATTATGTGATTAAGTAACGATGCGTGTGTAATATGATACAAGCATGGTGGATACGCCGCTGGTACTTCCTATATATAAATGTTTGTATGGTATTACATATTGTAGCGTTATTTGAATCATTTCAGTTTGATACATATAACATTTTATACAACTAACATACTTTTCACAAGACATTGCTTTACAAACAACTTATCTTATACAAACTCATTTAACTTGGTTATTCATTTAACTATACATTATTCACTTAATTATACATATCATCTGAACTCATTGTTTTTCAAGTAATTTACAAAACAAAGCAAATAACAAGGTTCATGACTAAACATTTTCTCAAACATAAGTCATGACACCTATTTTCACAAAACCTATGTATCTCACCGGCATTTTTATGCTGACGTACCATATTTTCACATGTGTTTTTCAGGAGCTGTTGCATAAGATGATCAAGATACACATAGACAGACTTGGGCTTTAGTGACAATAAAAGATGCAAGACTAGTTAATTATGTTGTATTTTTTTGTTTGTTAAGACATTGTAACACTTTTAATCAATAAAACGAAACTTTAATTTTCCATGGTTGTGAAACATTAATTCTGTTGCAACACGCCCCGATGTTTCCGCCGCGATTTGTATGTTCTACGCGGTCGGGGTGTGACATTTCGTGCAAATGGTTTCTAAATTTTAAAGATTTAATCTTTGAGAAACTTATGTGTGTGGTAGAGAATTGCAGATATGAAGATTGATCAAAGCCAGATTTCGATATCTGAGCAGTTGATGATTTCCAGACTACGATCCCAGCTTAGTGAGAGGGGGAGTCTGAGGACATCATGAGAGAGCTCAGAGCTAGATTGCGATTCTGGAAGAGAGAGAAAAGAAGATTGTTTGAGGATGCTTACATTGGAGAATACTTCGAAGAGAAGCTCGAAGACTGATAAAGACTGAAGGTTTGACAACCGAAGACTTGACACTGAAGACTCCGTCAACATCCGAGGGGGAGTTTGTTGGTGCATCCGTCTATCGCCTACGTCTTGTATTGAGTCTTGTGTAGAATAGGCTAGAACAGGGCACAGAATCCAAGATATGGTATTTAGATGTGATTCCGCTCCAAATGACATATTGTTATTTAGAGCGAAACCCCTTAACAAGCTGATTCCGCTCGAAGTGTTTTAACTTGATTCCGCCCGAAGTGTCATTAGCCTGATTTCGCTCATATGGTGATTCTGCTTGTACGTGTTGGGGCGAAATCAGGCCGTCTATATATAGTCGTGTCATTAGGAGCGAAATCATAGTTCTAGTTGTGTGTGTTATCTTCCGGTAAGCCACGAAGTGCTGCCGAAGTGTTGTCGTGATTGTAATCAGCTTTTTCATCAATATAAACAACAGATTAAAGTGAATACTTGCTGAATTGCACCGAAACACTTGTTTCTGCCTCTTGTTTTGGTGAAACGCTCTTCTAACCGACTCATTTAGGTTCGAATTCGATCCTACAATGGTGTCCCCCAGTTTGTCTTTAAACATCATGTTCACCAATCTTTGGTACGTTGCACCTGTGTTTTTCAAACCGAAAGGCATAGCAGTATAACAGTAAATACCTGTTGGTGTCATGAAAGCAGTATCCTCCTGATCCGATGGTTCCATTTGGATCTGCTGGAATCCTGAGGATGCATCCATAAATGTAAGCATTTCATGACCGGCGGTTGCATCCACCATCGAGTCTATATGAGGCAGAGGAAATGGGTCTTTAGGGTATGCTTTATTCAAGTCTGTATAGTCCACACAAACTCTCCATTTCCCATTCTTCTTTTGAACTATGACCACATTTGCTAGCCACTTGGGAAATTTAACTTCCCTAATCATCTTGGATCTCAGCAATCTTTCAACCTCCTCCTTTATGATTGCGTTTCTTTCAGGAGCAAACTTCCTTCTCTTTTGTCGAATGGGCTTGAAAGACCTGTCAATCCCAAGTTTATGGGTTATAATATCTTTAGAGATACTTGTCATGTCCCCATGTTTCCATGCAAACGTGGACATCCTGCATTTCAAAAAGTTGGTTAGCTGATTCTCAATATCCTGGGGGATATTGGTTCCTACGAGCACCGAGATATCTGAATTATCCTGGTCTAGGATAATTTTCTTAACATCTTGCTCCGAGGCCTCCATGATATCCTGGGCTCGTTATTTTAGTTTACATCCTGCCTTGGACTTTGTTGAAGCCTTCATTGAGGAGGAATAACACTCTTTTGCCTCCTGTTGATCATTTTCTACTTTGACAACCCCCCCAAGGGGTAGGGATCTTGATACATTGATGGTAGGTTGATGGGACAGCCTTCATATCATGGATCCATGGTCTGCCCAATATAATATTGTAGCAGGACAATGAGTCCATGACACAGAAACGTTGCATTGAATTCACTCCCTCAACATATACTGGCAGCTGTATTTCTCCAACGGTATTCTTCGCCTCTCCACTGAACCCTACGAGCACAGTGGATTTTGACGTGATCTCCATCTGAGGGATGTTCATTCTCTTCAGGGTTTCCAACTAGATGATGTTGACCAAGCTTCCGTTGTCCACTAGTATCCTGCGTACAAAATGATTAGCAATATACAGTGTGATTACCAAACCATCATGGTGGGGATCCTGAATGCTCTCCTGGTCATCGGTTGTAAGAGTTGTCATTCTGGTTGGCTTGCATCCCCGTTCTGCCTTAGCCTTTTTTGCATGTCTTTTTGCTGCGGAGTAAGAGGTTCCACAAATGTCGGATCCTCCCGAAATAAAGTTAATTATCTTGGCATCTGTAGGAGGTGATGCTGCTCGTTCAGGAACCTTCTCAGTATCCTGACCCTTATTCTTTTTTCTGCCCAGAAGATCCTTCAAGTATCCCTTGCTCAGTAGATAGCTAATTTCCTTCATGGAAAGCACACCACTTGGATTTATCTTTCCAGTCAGCCTTTTGCTAGTTCTTCCGGGGCCACCTCGCTTTATCTCCCAAACCCCTCTCCTACATCTTTTTGTCATCTTCCAGTCTGATATATCTCAGAGCCCTGTTTCGAGCCTCATCGAGGTTGCTGCAAGGATTCATTACAAGATCCTGATAAAACTGGGAATCGTTTTGTAGTCCTATCTTGAATGCTTGGACTGCTATAGCAACATCAAGGTGTGGGATGTCCAAGGATTCCCTGCTGAATTTGTTCACATAATCCCTTAGGGATTTTTGAGGACCTTGAGTTATCCTGTAGAGATCACTGGTTAGTTTTTAAAAACTTTGACTGCAAGAAAATTGACTATTAAATAAATTAACTAAGTGAGAAAATGATGTAATTGAATGAGATGGAACGTTTAGGAGCCATTTTAAGGCTGATCCTGTTAGGGTAGAACCAAAACCCTGCAGAGGCATGCTTCCTTGAGATCCGGAGGGATAGGGTTAGTCTCCATCCTTTCCCTATATTGATCAACATATTCTTTAGGATCTGTAGTTTCGTCATAGAGCTTCATGTTGGGGGTTTGAACTCTTTTTGGGATTTCAGCATCACATATAGGATATGCAAACCAGGATATCATGTGACTATCCTGGGATACTTCCGGTGTTACACCCCTTTCTAAGGCAGAAGCACGAGGTGTGATTATGAAAGGTTTTCATTGCATACGATTGGTAAACATACTACATGCTCATAAAAATAACTTCAAACACCATTACCATTACATAACGGAAAACATAGTTTAAGTGTTTACATCACGAAACAACACATTGTCTGAAAGTTTACAACTTATTTAATACAAACATGAATGACATCCACGAGCATGAGTAAGAACGCACGCACATCCACTTTAGTTACCTGAAATACATGTGAGTTTTGGAAAAACGTCAACATAAAGTTGGTGTGAATTCATGCAGTTCTTGTATTGAACGTTTGTATACTTTGTATGAAAAACATGGTATGTATCTTGTATAAATCAAGTGTTCATGTATAAATCAAGTATTCTTGTATGTATCAAGGTGTTAATGGGTTGCAAGGCCATTAACATGTGACACGACATAGGAAGCAACCAAACCATAGGCACTTTTCTAGTTGTTGATTCCCGACGGAGACACAAAAACACTACTCGGTACTAGTTATCACCAAGTGTGGGGCTGCCCTGGTAACCATTAGATCTAACCTTTTGTTCTGCGGTCTAAGTATGTACACGATTAATGGTGCTTATGGTACCCTATTCATGACACGATTTCTCGTATCATTCCTCAAAACGCATCATACTTGGTACTAGTTATCACCAAGTATCATTCCTCAAAACGCATCATACTTGGTACTAGTTATCACCAAGAGTGCTTCTTGTTTTTGTATCATACCATTTATAAACATTGTACATTTGTAACATGTATTTCACCCCCGAAGTTATAAAACTGAAAACAGTTAAAAGAAAAGGGGGAGCATGAACTCACAACTTTGTGTTCCTTGCGTCGTAAACTTCACCGGATTTGCTTATCTAGCGTCGTGACCTAAACGTGTTTTTACTAACGTTAGTCACTAGACTTGCATCGTACAAGTACAAGTCACTATCCTTTGTATATGTTTTCTTGTGTTAAAAATAATTTATATTTTTAACCATGTATTTTACTTATATTATTTTCTCAAAATAAATATAAGTATCTTGTATTTTGCACCCGAATTATGTATTTTGTCCAAGTAATATATTTTCATAAATATATCTTCTTGTATGTGTCTAAGCATGTTGTATGTATATTTTTGTATTTTCACTCCCGAGGAGTATTTAGTGTATCTTCAAGTCCTAAGACAGTATCAAGTATAATACATACTACATACACTTAGCACAAAATTTAGTGATCAATAAATATATATTTTCCTAAAAAATATACATTCTTAATATAAATTTTAATCTTGAAGAAATCATCATTTCTTAGCACAAAAGTTAGGGAAACCTTGGTAATTGCTTTTAGGTACATTTTTAGGGAATAAGCTTCTCAAAACTTATATTTTTCTAAGTGTCAAAATTTATAGAAATTTTGACAGAGTTTCCCCTAAAAATGGAGGTTTCCCATGTTTTCAAAAACATGTGTTTATTTTCTTTTAAATCATCATCAACAATCAAGTCTTGCCAAGTGCCAAATCAAGTAATTTACACTATGTCATGAACTTGAAGTTTTGTAAAAACTTGTAGTAACTTACCATGTTGTTTAGTAGGTTTAGTTACCCTTAAAAACATGGTTGTTTGTTTGTAAATCACGTAATTAAAAGATTTGATCCTTTACAACTTGTAATCACATTTTCCAAAAATGTTTCTTCTTGAATTTTTCTTGTAACATATATATTCCTATCCATGTTTAACCTCTAGAAACATGGTTGATTCCTTTAAGAACCAAGATTTAGTAAAACTTGTATTTTTAACTTGGTTTCTTGGATAATCATACTTGAAATATTCAGATTTACAAGCCTTTAAACTTACTTTGTTCATCATTTTACAAGAAACATTATATTCATTTAAGTTCATGACTTTAGTGAGGATGATCCATAACCTTTAACATGTTCATCCTCCCATCTTGCTAGATTATGTTTTTAATCATGATCTAGCAAGATTACATAATGATCAACATCATTTCTACAAACAAACAATAATCAACAAGTATATCAACACTATAACAACATGATTTCTTCATATTTAAAGCTTATGTTTAAGTTTACTTCTTGTGATTCTTAGTGTTCTTCATGATTAACATTATGATTCTTCTTTTAACCACTTAAAATGGAAGTAAAATAGCAAGATCAACGTTCTTACCACTAGCACAAGGCTAGGGAAGTAAGATGATGGAAATCGAGTGGATAAAGGCACACAAGAGAGGTCCTTCAAGTTCCGTGTTCACCGAGCTTCGTGATTCACCTTCTTACACCTTAGGATAACTTGAGAATGAATGAGGATTGGATGAAGATGATGATGGTGTGTGTATGTGGGTTCGGCCGAGAATGGGCAAGGGGAAGAAGAATAGTTGGTGTGATGTTCATGGAGTTATGATCTTGAGGTCCTTCATATAGTCCATAATCTCATGTTAACCCTTGGTTTTTATGTCACCTCTAGTACACTACAAGATATAATAAACAATTCTAATAAAATCCCACAATTAGGCATGTAGGCCGATTCTTAGGATGAGGGGGAGGGGGTCTAAATGAAACTTTGAGCTATTTAGTTAGTTCATCAATCCAATCTAAGTGTAGGGTTACAAGTATTAGTTACTAGATAATTTAGTGGGTGTTAGGGTGTTCGGGGATCATAACTAGCTCTGAAAAATAAAAACAATGCTTCTAGCAATATTTTGGTGTTCCGGGTAGTGTCCGGTTTTTCGGTTAGATACCGGTTCGTTAAAGTTCTAAATTGCACCGTTTAGTGTCTTTTATGTACCCTTTTGTACCCCTTTCAATTCCCGAAACTCAAGGAAATATTCTGGATGATAAGTCATGATTTCTGCATAATACTTATGTGTTAAAAGCTGATTTATTGCTGAATTTAATAAAATTCTGCACTTAAAGTGTGTTTCGGGTGCTTTTTAGTGCATATTTTAGCTTTCGTAATGCCTATATATAAACCCTTGTATGTACTCTTGGGTTTTAATGTATTCTTGTCATTGGACCTACACCTAGGCTCCAATTCTATTGTCTAACTGCTTTCTGCAGAATTGTTGACACATTGTGTCTTACCGGTGAGTTTACTAGTATTTCTGACGCAACGCTTTTCATTAATGCATAAAGTAATTCTTGTAGTATAAAACGTGCACGAATTCACTTGTATAGTATGAAGTCAGACAATGTTGACATTTAAGCACATAATTGCAGTCATTAAATAATAATTAAAGTGTACGGAAATTACCGGTTTGTGCCAGTTGTCACAGTCTCCCCCCGTTAAAAGAATTTCGTCCCGAAATTCATGCTGAACTAACCCTCGCAGGAGTCTTCTTGAACAGGTGGGGATACTTTTCTTTGAACTGGTCTTCACGTTCCCACGTGTACTCGGGTCCGTGCTTAGAGTTCCAACGTACTTTGACAAGCTTGACACTGCTCCTCCTGGTCTTGTTGACTTTCCAGTCGGTAGCCTCAACGGGTTGTTCTGTAAATCGAAGGGTGTCATCAATATGCACTTCATCCGCAGGGATGATCACGTTTTCTTGTGTTGGACTCTTCTTGAGGTTGGATACATGGAATGTATCATGTACTCCATTAAGTTCTTCCGGTAACTCCAACTTGTATGCCACGGTACCAATTCTTTCTAAGATCTTGAATGGTCCGATGTATCGGGGATTCAGCTTCCCACATTTTCTGAATCTTACTACGCCCTTCCAAGGTGAGACCTTCAACCAAACTTTGTCTCCCACCTCGAATTCTAATGGTTTTCGTCTTCGATCATCGTAGCTCTTTTGTCGATCTCGAGCCGCCTTAATGCGCTCTCAGATCTGCATAATCTTGTCGGTTGTCTCTTGTACAAGTTCAGGACCAACCATACGTTTATCTCCAGCGTCTGCCCAACATAAGGGCGATCGGCACTTGCGGCCATACAGAGCTTCAAACGGTGCGGCTTTTATGCTTGTATGATAATTGTTATTGTAGGAAAACTCAACCAAAGGTAGGTGAGTATCCCAGCTGCCGCCTAGATCCATGACACATGCGCGAAGCATATCTTCTAACGTTTGTATAGTCCGTTCGCTCTGGCCGTCTGTTTGTGGATGGAATGTCGTTCTTCGATCTAGCTGAGATCCAAAGGCTTCCTGAAAGGATTGCCAGATTCTTGAGACAAAGCGTCCATCTCTGTCTGAAATAATCGAGATAGGCACTCCATGACGTGCCACAATTTCTTTTAAGTATATCTCAGCAAGCTTTCCAGTGCTGTCTTTTTCTCGGATCGGTAGGAAATGCGCAAATTTCGTTAATCGATCGACTATCACCCATATCATATCATGCCCTTTCGGGGTCCTTGGTAATTTTGTTACGAAGTCCATCGAGATCTGCTCCCATTTCCACATGGGAATCTTTGGTTGTTGTAGTAGGCCGGATGGTTTCTGATATTCAGCCTTAACCTTAGCACAGGTTAGGCATTTTCCAACATAAACAACAACATCACTCTTGAGTCTCGGCCACCAATAGTATTCTTTTAAGTCTTGATACATCTTGTCTGATCCTGGATGGATCGAGTATCTCGATTTATGCGCTTCATCAAGGATGACTTCTCGAACACCGCCATAGAGCGGAACCCAAATACGCTTCTTAAAGTATAAGGTTCCCTCTTCATTTGGCACCATGTATTTCAACATACCCCGGAGGTATTCAGCTTTACGGTTTTCCATTTTAAGGGCTTCTTGTTATGCATCACGAATGCGTGAAGTGAGGTTCGTTTGAATAGTCATTTTCAATGCTCGAAACCTTAGGGTCTTAACCCTTTCTTTTCGACTTAATGTGTCAGCTACCACGTTTGCCTTTCCAGGATGGTACTTAATCTCACAGTCGTAATCATTTAGCAGCTCGACCCATCGCCGCTGGCGCATATTCAATTCCTTCTCATCAAATATGTGTTGTAAGCTTTTGTGATCTGTGAAGATTGTACATCGAGTACCATATAAATAATGTCGCCAAATCTTCAAGGCGAATACCACCGCACCTTGCTCCAGGTCGTGTGTGGTGTAGTTTCTTTCATGTACCTTCAATTGTCTTGAAGCGTAGGTGATGACTTTCTGGCGTTGCATGAGTACGCAACCCAAACCTTGTCGTGAAGCATCGCAGTATACCACGAAGTCTTCAGTGCCTTCGGGTAAAGATAGTATTGGTGCATCGCATAGCTTATTCTTTAGTAGTTGGAAGGCTTATTCCTGCTTGTCACCCCAGTCGTACTTCTTGTCTTTCTGTGTAAGGGTAGTTAGCAGTTGAGCTATCTTTGAGAAATTCTCAATAAACCGTCGATAGTAGCCCGCTAAACCCAAAAATTGTCGAACTTCAGTTGGGGTTTTGGGGGCTTCCCAATTCTTTATGGCTTCAATCTTGGACGGGTCTACGTGAATGCCCTTCTCATTCACAACGTGACCAAGAAATTGTACTTCGCGAATCCAGAATTCGCACTTTGAGAACTTCGCATAAAGTTTCTCTTTCTTTAGTAGTTCCAAAATGGTTCTGAGGTGTTGCTCATGTTCTTCTTTCGTTCGTGAGTAAATCAGGATATCATCGATAAATACAATCATGAATTTATCGAGGTATGGTTTGCGTACGCGGTTCATCAAATCCATAAATACCACTGGCGCGTTCGTTAGTCCGAATGGCATCACAAGAAACTTGTAATGCCCATAGCGTGTTCTGAATGCAGTCTTTGGTACGCTTTCCTCTTGGATTCTTAGCTGATGGTATCCAGATCGAAGGTCGATCTTGGAATAGTAGCTTGATCCTTGCAACTGATCAAATAAGTCATCAATCCTCGGTAGCGGGTACCGATTCTTGATTATGAGCTTGTTCAGTTCTCTGTAGTCGATACACATCCGCAGAGTTCCATCATTCTTTTTCACGAACAATACTGGAGCTCCCCAAGGCGAGAAGCTTGGCCTTATGAATCCTTTATCCAACAACTCCTGGAGTTGTGTAGATAATTCTTGCATTTCAGATGGTGCAAGTCGATAGGGTGCCTTAGCCACAGGAGCGGCTCCTGGAACCAAGTCTATACGGAATTCGACTTGTCGTTGCGGAGGTAGTCCTGGTAGATCTTCGGGAAAAACATCAGGGAATTCCTTCACCACAGGTATGTCTTCGAGTTTCAGCTCCTCAGCCTTCTTATCTACAACGTGTGCTAGGAAAGCAACACATCCTTTCCTTATGCACTTCTGTGCCTTCATGCAACTGATGATTCGAAGAGGCGCGTCTCGTTTTTCTCCATGCACAATGAGAGTTTCATCACTCGCCAAAGGGATACGGATGATTTTCTCATGACAAATAACTTCAGATTTGTTCTTGGACAACCAGTCCATTCCAACCACTATGTCGAAGCTACCCAATTGAATAGGTAAGAGGTCGATACTAAATATTCGTTCACCAAGTTCTAGCGTGTAGCCTCTAACAACTTCGCCCGATTCAACAAGTTTACCATTGGCTAGTTCTATAGAATAAGGAATATCTAATCTACTAGATTCTATTCCAAGCATGCGTTTAAATTCCACAGACATGAAGCTATAGTCGGCACCAGTGTCAAATAATATGGATGCAAAGTGATTGTTAATGAGAAACGTACCGGTGACCACGTTAGGGTCCTCGCGTGCGTTCTTTGCTCCAATCACAAATGCTCGAGCCTGAGCGTTGTTTCCCTTTGGGCAGTCTTTCATGAAATGATCATTGCTTCCACAACTGAAGCATCCTTGGCTTCGCCCAGCTCCATTCCCATTCCGATTACCATTGCCATTCCCATTTCCACCGTTTCTATTACCAGCACCGTTGTGGTTTCCATTCCCGTTCCTGTTTCCTTTACCCCAACAGTCTTCAGTATGGTGACCCAACTTTCCACACTTGTCGCACTTTGGAATGCGACAAACTCCTTTGTGATGACGCTTGTACTGATTGCATTTGGGCAGAGTGCCCAGGTATCCCTTAGGTGGAGCGTCATTCATGGTTGCAAGAGTTTTCGCCTCCTGAGGCGGGTTGGGGTCACGCTTCTTGTTATTGAAACCCTTGTGGTTGCGAGTTGCTTGATTCAGGTTTGCATGTTTCCTTTTCTTGTCACCGGACGACTCAGCATGCGTCTCGGTCTTTTCAGTTGGGTTCAGTGATAACTTCTTCATACGAACACAGTCTTCAGTAAGGCTGACAGCCAGAGTTATAGCCTCGGTGATTGTTTGAGGTTTGGCCGAAGTCACCATGCCGCGGAATTCTGAGGCCAATCCCCAAATGTAGCGTTCAATGCGCTTAAATTCGGGAGTCAGCATGTAGGAAGCACTCTAGACAGATCGTGGAACCTTCGAGTATATCCATTAATATTAGCACCTTCCATGGTCAAGTGCCAGAACTCCGTTTCCAGTCGTTGGAGTTCAGCACGGGAGCAATACTTCTCTCTCATTTTCTCTTTCAGTTCATCCCAAGTCATGCCATACGCGGCATCATCACCCAAGGTTTGGACTTGCAAGTTCCACCAAGTCAGAGCTTCATCGACAAACAACCCAGTAGCAAAGGTGACTTGCTGATCCGTAGTACACTTACTCATACGGATAGTAGCTTCAGTCTTCTCCGTCCAGCGTACAAATGCTACTGCACCTCCTGTGTCGTCGTAGTTCATCAGTTTGCAGTCGAGAAACTGCTTAAAAGTCCAGCCCTGAGCTGCGTTTCCTCTAGATTAATCTCCATTCCCATTGCGTCTTGCATTGCTTGGCCCTCCACTTTGTTCAGTACGGTTTGCCTCGTACTGGGCGATAGCTGCGGAGATCCTTTCTTCCAGTAGAGCGTTAAGCTCTTCAGCAGTTCTTGGCAGTGGGGGAGGAGGAGGTTGATCATGAGCGTTCACAGCTCTTCTGGGAGCCATGTTCTGAAAGAACACCACACAATAGGTTTAGGCATTTGTTTGATATCGTCATACTAGACAGTAGTAGTATATATATACACAATCATATACCACATAAGTGACATCAAACAACTATTACTCCAGCAGAGTATTTAATAGGCTGGTGTTCACGTTTTACCTTTTCTTGAGGGGATCTATACGTGACAAGACTTGCTGTGGTTTCTAGGCACTAAATTCCATAATTATGTATGCATCCATAATTACGTAACTCCTTGCACAGTCCGCACAGTTCGTTTCATCCTCGTATTTCTTCCTTCAAATAGGCCATTGTTTTCAGGCAAAGTCACATATACATGTGACATTCTACTTCTAGTATATGTATATATCAATTATCACACATAATTGCAAGTAATTCTCAATCACAGACGAGTGCTACTCTAGTGCACCCTAAGTCTCGTAGTGTCTTTTCTTGACTCTTGTAAACAGTTTCAGGTAGTGGATGTTGCGGGAAGTTTTATGCAATGAAAACTTTTCGAAAAATATTGTTTTCGTGAAAGGATCCTAGAGATTGTAGTCTAGACTCGAGAAGGAATCCTGGTTCACTACAATCGTAGCTCTGATACCAATCTGTCACACCCCTTTCTAAGGCGGAAGCATGACGTGTGATCATGAAAGGTTTTCATTGCATACGATTGGTAAACATACTACATGCTCATAAAAATAAATTCAAACACCATTACCATTACATAACGGAAAAAATAGTTTAAGTGTTTACATCACGAAACAACATATTGTCTAAAAGTTTACAACTTATTTAAGACAAACATGAACGACATCCACGAGCATGAGTAAGACCGCGCGCATATCCACTTTAGTTACCTGAAATACATGTGAGTTTTGGAAAAACGTCAACATAAAGTTGGTGTGAATTCATGCAGTTCTTGTATTGAACGTTTGTATACTTTGTATGAAAAACATGGTATATATCTTATATAAATCAAGTGTTCATGTATAAATCAAGTATTCCTGTATGTATCAAGGTGTTAATGGGTTGCAAGGCCATTAACATGTGACTCGACATAGGAAGCAACCAAACCATAGGCACTTTTTTAGTTGTCGATTCACGACGGAGACACAAAAACACTACTCGGTACTAGTTATCACCAAGAGTGGGGCTGCCCTGGTACCCATTAGATCTAACCTTTTGTTATGCGGTCTAAGTATGTACACGATTAATGGTGCTTATGGTACCCTATTCGTGACACGATTTCTCGTATCATTCCTTAAAACGCATCATACTTGGTACTAGTTATCACCAAGTATCATTCCTCAAAACGCATCATACTTGGTACTAGTTATCACCAAGAGTGCTTCTTGTTTTTGTATCATACCATTTATAAACATTGTACATTTGTAACATGTACTTCACCCCCGAAGTTATAAAACTGAAAACAGTTAAAAGAAAAGGGGGAGCATGAACTCACAACTTTACGTTCCTTGCGTCGTAAACTTCACCGGATTTGCTTATCTAGCATCGTGACCTAAACGTGTTTTTATTAACGTTAGTCACTAGACTTGCATCGCACAAGTACAAGTCCCTATCCTTTGTATATGTTTTATTGTGTTAAAAATAATTTATATTTTTAACTATGTATTTTACTTATATTATTTTCTCAAAATAAATATAAGTATCTTGTATTTTGCACCCGAATTATGTATTTTGTCCAAGTAATATATTTTCATAAATATATCTTCTTGTATGTGTCTAAGCATGTTGTATGTGTATTTTTGTATTTTCACTCCTTAGGAGTATTTAGTGTATCTTCAAGTCCTAATACACTATCAAGTATAATACATACTACATACACTTAGCACAAAATTTAGTGATCAATAAATACATATTTTCCACAAAAATATACATTCTTAATATAAATTTTAATCTTGAAAAAATAATCATTTCTTAGCACAAAAGTTAGGGAAACCTTGGTAATTGCTTTTAGGTACATTTTTAGGGAATAAGCTTCTCAAAACTTATATTTTCTCTAAGTGTCAAAATTTATAGAAATTTTGACAGAGTTTCCCTTAAAAATGGAGGTTTCCCATCTTTTCAAAAACATGTGTTTATTTTCTTTTAAATCATCATCAACAATCAAGTCTTGCCAAGTGCCAAATCAAGTAATTTACACTATGTTATGAACTTGAAGTTTTGTAAAAACTTGTAGTAACTTACCATGTTGTTTAGTAGGTTTAGTTACCCTTAAAAACATGGTTGTTTGTTTGTAAATCAGGTAATTAAAAGATTTGATCCTTTACAACTTGTAATCACATTTTCCAAAAATGTTTCTTCTTGAATTTTTCTTGTAACATATATATTCCTATCCATGTTTAACCTCTAGAAACATGGTTGATTTCTTTAAGAACCAAGATTTAGTAAAACTTGTATTTTTAACTTGGTTTCTTGGATAATCATACATGAAATATTCAGATTTACAAGCCTTTAAACTTACTTTGTTCATCATTTTAAAAGAAACATTATATTCATTTAAGTTCATGACTTTAGTGAGGATAATCCATAACCTTTAACATGTTCATCCTCCCATCTTGCTAGATTATGTTTTTAATCATGATCTAGCAAGATTACATGATGATCAACATCATTTCTTCAAACAAACAATAATCAATAAGTATATCAACACTATAACAACATGATTTCTTCATATTTAAAGCTTATGTTTAAGTTTACTTCTTGTGATTCTTAGTGTTCTTCATGATTAACATTATGATTCTTCTTTTATCCACTTAAAATGGAAGTAAAATAGCAAGATCAAAGTTCTTACCACTAGCACAAGGCTAGGGAAGTAAGATGATGGAAATCGAGTGGATAAAGGCGCACAAGAGAGGTCCTTCAAGTTCCGTGTTCACCGAGCTTCGTGATTCACCTTCTTACACCTTAGGATAACTTGAGAATGAATGAGGATTGGATGAAGATGATGATGGTGTGTGTATGTGGGTTCGGCCGAGAATGGGCAAGGGGAAGAAGAAGAAGAGTTGGTGTAATGTTCATGGAGTTATGATCTTGAGGTCCTTCATATAGTCCATAATCTCATTTTAACCCTTGGTTTTTATGTCACCTCTAGTACACTACAAGATCTAATAAACAATTCAAATAATATCCCACAATTAGGCATGTGGGCCGATTCTTAGGATGAGGGGGAGGGGGTCTAAATGAAACTTTGAGCTATTTAGTTAGTTCATCATTCCAATCTAAGTGTAAGGTTACAAGTATTAGTTACTAGATAATTTAGTGGGTGTTAGGGTGTTCGGGGATCATAACTAGCTCTGAAAAATAAAAACAATGCTTCTAGCAATATTTTGGTGTTCCGGGTAGTGTCCGGTTTTTCGGTTAGATATCGGTTCGTTAAAGTGCTAAATTGCACCGTTTAGTGTCTTTTATGTACCCTTTTGTACCCCTTTCAATTCCCGACACTCAGGGAAATATTCTGGATGATAAGTCATGATTTCTGCATAATATTTATGTGTTAAAAGCTGATTTATTGCTGAATTTAATAAAATTCTGCACTTAAAGTGCGTTTCGGGTGCTTTTTAGTGCATATTTTAGCTTTCGTAATGCCTATATATAAACCCTTATATGTACTCTTGGGTTTTAATGTATTCTTGTCGTTGGACCTACACCTAGGCTCCAATTCTATTGTCTAACTGCTTTCTGCAGAATTGTTGACATAATGTGTCTTACCGGTGAGTTTACTAGTATTTCTGACGCAACGCTTTTCATTAATGCATAAAGTAATTCTTGTAGTATAAAACGTGCATGAATTCACTTGTATAGTATGAAGTCAGACAATGTTGACATTTTAGCACATAATTGCAGTCATTAAATAATAATTAAAGTGTACGGAAATTACCGGTTTGTGCCAGTTGTCACATTCGGAATGGGCTGAACAACCCCAGGTACACTGGATATCATATCCTTCAACTTCTGAAACTCCCTAGAGAGTGTCGATGTCACACCTGCATCCTGCAATGATCCAAGATTATTAGTAACTGGGATACTGGTGTTAATAGACAAGTTAACAGTTTGGCGATTCTGGTCATATCCTTGAGCGTATCCTGGATCCCTCACAGTCGACATCCTAGCCGTTAAGGGTATCTTTGGAATACTGCTCTGAGAACGACTTGGTATGATATTGCCCCGATTATCCTCAGTATATACTGCTAAACTAAAGTTCCGCATCCTGGGCTGCAAAGGGGTGACAGTATCCTTAGCAGGTCTCTTGGAGTTGGACTTCAAGAGTTGTATCTCTCTCATTATCATCTGGTTAGTTTCCTACTGTTGCTTCATCTGATCCTGTATATTACCAAACAAAGTTAAAATTTCATCATTAGAAACCATAACATGAGTTCTCCCTGGAACACCAGATCTGTTGACATTCTGAGCAGGAGGAGTGTCTCGAGATATTTGGCTTTCATTTATCTTTAGAGGAGCTTGAACTTGTGGAGGAGGAAGAAGCACCGAACCCGTTGTAGCAGGCATTGAGGAAGAGCTCATGTTTGATTTTGAAGCCATTGAAAATAGTTGTGTAAATAGTTTTGAAAAAAGAAAACCAAGTAAAGATTTTAGCAAGGTTTTTAATATGAATAGCACCATTTGCCCCACGGTGGGCGCCAAATTGTTTTGGTCAAAAATTACCGAAGCAATTAAGTGATCAAATTAGTTTTGTGAGGCAGTGTGCTAGCTGTGTTTGTAGAAAATATGCTGATTTAGTTGTTTGCAAAAATAGTTTTTAGGATATAGCTCAGGATACCAATCCCAATCAAACAATGAGCAAAAATATAAAAGTTGACACGAGATATACGAGGAAAGCCCTTGATCAATCTAGAACTCCGGCATAAAACCTCGGGAGTTGACAATCGTCGGCTGCCTTGTTCTTCTTATTGCTTGAATAACCAGGATACAATGCAGGATAATGCTCAGATCTCTACTAAGTGTTACAATAATTGCAAGTAATGAGTGTTAGTGTGTGATTGCAAGAGAAATGTGTATGAATTCGAGAGTTAGAAGTGGAGTGAGTTGAAGTGAAATTTCTTACGAGATCTGGCCATCCATATTTATAGTTAGAAGAACCAACAAACTATCCTATTATTCCTGGATACTTTGGAATATTCCTTTTTGAACGTTGTAGACTATTTCTCCTGGCTCCAACGTCTCTTTTCCAACTAATTTGAGTGAGTATTCAGGGGAATTGGTCTTTGTGAACGTTAACAACCTTCAGCTACAAGCTACAAGCAAATCGTTAGTAACTGCCAGGATACTGCCTCAGGATGTTACCAATATCCTGGTCTGGTATCCTGATCATAAACAGCTAACATAAAATAAAGATATAGTGTCAGGATATGGGCTCAAAATTTCACCCATAACAATGATGTTTTCATTTTCTTTATATGTTTCTTCTTGTGGGTTTCTTTCTTCCTTCCTCTCATTACTTCTTTCAACAATTCCAAATTGTTGAAAGATGGTGGCTCTTTGTTTAGGTATAACCTTTACTTGCTCTCATTAAGTAATGTGGCCTTATGTTTTTTCATTAAAATTTTCATGTGTTGTAAGTATATGTTCTTGAATTGGCTATGCATTATGTTTCAGTTAGATGGATATACTGGTACATCAATAAAGTAGGCTGAACTGGTTTTCATCTGTTGCATTTAGGTCACAAATTTATGTGTGAAAACCTGATAAAATTGTTTGATAAAATATATCAAGATTTTGGTTTCAGTTCTCTTTTTATTCTCCTCAACTTTGATGGCCAAGGTCTTTAATTTATTGGACAGGTAAAACAATGTTTCAAAACACTAATGACTTCTAGGGCAAAACAAAATCTAGGAATAGAAAGGAGCAGCCAGTCGAATCGGGATATCAATTGACAATCTGGCTCTTTTGTCGACTTGACTTCCATTTAAGGTTTTTTCTTTACACTTAATGTTCTAATGCTTATATGTTAATTATTGATTGATTTGAGTTCTTGATTATTCTAATGTTCTGATTGTTAATTATGGTATGGTCGATGACTTATGCCGATCGTGAGTTGTGGCTTCTCCGCTTTGTAAGGTAAACAACTTGCTTCTCTAGAATTTGTTACTATAATAATCAATTTAAAAATATTCATGCTACTTCAATTATGATTTTTGCTATTTTAATTGTTATGGTTTATTACTTTGTTAATTGTTGGTTGAACACTAGAACACTACAGATTGTATGCTGTTATTGTTAATCGATTGATCAGTGGGTCTTTTAATAATTCATCTTAAGGATTTTTAGTGCTAAGCTAATTTGATTTCTTTCTTCTGTGATTGGCAAACTGGCTTCCTTGAAATTGCATTACTTGTAAGTCAATTTTAGTCAACTGATGATCAACATAAATGTAAAATTAGCTTTAAATCATTCTATCGTCTGATTTAAGAATTCCACATGAACTTTACAACAATAGCGTAAGTGGCTAAAACAAATTTAGTGAGGTTATATCTTTGCTTCAATAGTTTTTCTTGGTCCATTTCGTTTACATTAAGAAAGCCATCGAAGTTGAGATTTCTCATTTCTGTTTACTTACTTTATTCTCTCAATTAGTGTTGGTAATTATTAAAAATTATTTTATCGTCCTGTCATTTATGATTTTAAAACTATATCTCTATACTATCTTATAATTGAAGAAGAAGGTAAGAGCTAGTGCCATACTTATGGCTTATATTTTCCAAGTTCATAAATAGTTTGTTATTCTTCTTCAGATCGGTGAGGTTTTAAATTTTACGAAAAAGGCTACACGTCAGCGGAGAGAATAAGAACATCGGCATGTCGAAGGATCAGTTAATGGCTTTGCAGCATAAACAATCTGGTGGATGGTTGGCGTGTGGCTGAATGTAACATACTTGCATCAGTGCTCCACGGTGAAGGATCTACTCGGATTTACAAAGGATTTAAGGCCGCAACAAAAGCAAAAGAAAGTGAACTACTGTGTTTTTTTGGCAGTCATATGGAAGATATGGATCAACAGAAATGAAAACGTCTTTAAAGGAATTCATAAATCACACACAAGCCTAATATAAGACATCAAGGAGATTACCTTCTTATGTTTAAACTATGTAGTTATATTACTTTGATTCATTAAAGTTATATTTGAATAAAAGATATATTCCTTTCGGACCAAAATGTTTGTGGTTTGACCCAACTACACTAAAACCAAAATTGCTCTTTTGCACCATTATCAAACCCATCCAATTTGCCACCTATATTGGTTATATTCTGGTCGGAGTGTGTGGGTGAGAGGATTACATTTCATATAAGTATGGATTTACCGAGATGACTATAATATCACATTTATTTCTAATCCCATATTGATTCAAATGTGGACAATGATAAATAATATTTTGGCAAAAAAAAAATTATGACATAACTCTATTAATTAAAATTATAACCCAGGAAGCAATCTCGGGTGATAACCTAGTATATATATATATATATATATATATATATAGGGGAAGGTTCATTGGGGAACACTAAAAAAGTGGGGAACAGCGGGGAACCGGCTCAAATGAACTCCGATTGGACTCATTAAAGCGGCGTTGGAACCGGCTCGTCGAACCCTAACTAAGATCTCTTAACCCTAAATCCTAACTCCTAAACTCTAAACCCTAAAGCTAAAAAATAAGGCTAAAACCTAACCTAAACCGTAAAATCTAAACTATAAACCCTAAAAGTTAAACCCTAAAGGCTAAACCTAAAGCTAAACCCTAAAGCTAAACCCTAAAGCTAAACTCTAAACCCTAAAGCTAAACCCTAAGGCTAAACCCTAAAGCTAAACCCTAAAAGCCAAACCCTAATATATTTAGGGTTTAGGGGTTATGATTTAGGGTTTAGGGTTAAGAGATCCTAGTTAGGGTACGACGAGACGGTTCTAACGCCGCTGAAATGAGTCAAATCGGATATATATATATATATAGGGAGGAGCTCATGCGAGAACCACCTTTATTGTGAGAACCGCGAGAACCAATGTGAACACAAGCTAAAATAGCTAAAAAAAACCTAAAAAAACCATAACCCTCACCCCCCCCCCCCCAAAACCTAAACCCCCCCACCCCCCCCCCCCCCAAAAAAAAAAAAAAAAACCTACCCCCCCCCCCCCTAAAGCTAAATGCTAAAAACTAAAACCTAAAAAAAACCTAACCCCCCTCCCCCACCCCCAAGCTAAAATGCTAAAAACTAAACCCCCAAAAAACCTAAAAAAAACTAAAAAAATGAAAAAAAATCTAAATTTTTTTTTTAATATTTTTTATGTTAAAATCGCTACTTTTAGAAGGCAAAAAAAATTTTTTTTTTGTTTTTTTGGCTTCGAAAAGTAGCGATTTTTTTATAAAAAAATTCAAAAAAAAAAAAATTTTGTGTGATTTTTAGCTATTTTTATGCATTTTTTGTTGTGTTCACATTGGTTCTCGCGGTTCTCGCAATAAGAGGTGGTTCTCGCATGATCTTCTCCCAATATATATAGTACGAGGTTCATTGGGGAACACTAAAAAAGTGGGGAACCGACTCAAACGAACTCTAATTGGACTCATTCCAGCGGCGTTGGAACCGGCTCGTCGAACCCTAACTAGGATCTCTTAACCCTAAACCCTAAATCATAACCCCTAAACCCTAAATATATTAGGGTTTGGCTTTTAGGGTTTAACTTTAGGGTTTAGCATTAGGGTTTAAGTTTAGGGTTTAGCTTTAGGGTTTTAAGTTTAGCTTTAGGTTTATCCTTTAGGTTTATCCTTTAGGGTTTAGCTTTTAGGGTTTATAGTTTAGATTTTACGGTTTAGCTTAAGTTTTAGCCTTATTTTTTAGATTTAGAGTTTAGGAGTTAGGATTTAGGGTTTAGGGTTAAGAGATCCTAGTTAGCGTTCGACGAGTCGGTTCCAATGCCGCTGGAATGAGTCCAATCAGAGTTTGTTCGAGTGGGTTCCCCGCTGTTCCCCACTTTTTTAGCGTTCCCCAATAAAACTTCCCCTATATATATATATATATGGAGAGGATCATGAGAAAACTACATATAAATGAGAAAACTAAAAAAATTAACTAAAAAAAGTCTAAAAAACATACCAGTTGTTTTTACAATTTTTTTATAAAAAAATCATTATTTTTTATATATAAAGAATTTTCAAAAAAAAACTTGTACTGCACATGTGCATTGTAAGTGTACTACACATTTACATTACATGTTTAAAATTAGCTTTTGAGTTTAGTTTAGCTTTTAGAGTTAGGTTTTTTTAGAGGATTAGGTTTTTGGGTGTGTGTGTGGGGGGGGGGGTGGGGGGTTTAGGTTTCTTTCGGGATTATGTTTAGGGTTTACTTTTAGGTTTTCGGGAGGGGTGGGGGGGTTTAGGTTTTTGGGGGTGGGGGGTTTAGGTGTAACACCCCGATCGCGTAATACAACTAATCGCGTCGGAAACGTCAGGGAGTCATGTCACAGAATCAGTGTTTCACAACACATGTTATTTGAAGTTTTGTTTTATATTGTTAATAGACTCATTGTTTTGTTACAAACCAAATAAGTACAAACGATTGTCTTTCAAGTTTTAAAGTCACTAAGGCCTGTGTCCTCCTATGCGAAGTAAGCAATCAACAATCATCACATAATAGAACCTGAAACATATGTGAAAAACAGTCAGCATGAAAAGCTGGCGAGTACATAGATTTTGTATGTCAAATTCATGGATTTGAATTCATATTGCAATACCTCGTCCAACTTCGAGAGTTTTCGAGTATGTACCTTGAAATAAAAAAGTGTTTGATATTGCAATATGTTTTATCAACTTTAGAAGCCGACGTCTTTGAAAGAACACTTTGTATGGTTTATATCTTTAAGTGAAAATCATTGCATGACATTGTTCATAAACCATTTGTCCTTGTTTTAAACCAATCGTTCAAATCGCCCGTGTTATCAATTGTTCGTGTTATAAAACCAGTCGTCATTCGTCTGTGTTTTAATTGTGAAAACTTTTGGTTGTTCTTTAATGAACACATTCAAACCTGTGTGACTCGACTATACCACTCATGGGATATCTTTAATAGACCCTGAAAGATATCTTTAACAAGACTAACAAATCAACAAATGGTTTGTTAATCAGAAACAGATTCTGTCGTTACCCCAAACTATCCACCAAATCTAGTGGATATCCCGATAACGGGATTGTCAGTCCTATGGTACCATAACATACTACTTGTCGGCTTGATCAGAGCTAATGAATGTCATTCATGTTATGAATTAACGCACCAACAAGTTCGTTCACATTATTGAAATCGTCGTGTCTTAAATAAACCATAGTCTTTGTTTTGAAAACTTGAAAAACATTTAGCACATATGAGTCACCCCAAAACAATTGAAAGCATAAAAGAGGGGAGCTATGTACTCACTTGGGATTGCAAAGAGTCCTTGAATCAAGTGAAATAAGAAAGCTTCAAACGTGTCCTAATGTGTCCTAACATCGGGTAACTATGTTAAAGTAATGGTACATAATCGGGGGAATCGTATAGAATGAGGTCTTGTAAACCAAATGAGTGTTGGAACTCATATGAAACGGTTTAACAAAGTCTACATTCTGATTTGGAATGAATCCTAAGTGCTTTTGACACCCATTATGACCCGTTAAGGTAGTTTACGCTACTTTAACGTGTCATTTACGTAACTACGCTTTCGGTTGTTAAACAAGTCCTATGATAAGTCCTAAATGACCAAACATGTTTGAAAATGTTATTACATCAGTTTATATGTGAAAATTTTGATTACATAAGCTTTAAACGGAAGAATGCGCAAAAAAGGGCATTTTGGTCATTTTCTAAGGGCATCTAAACAACCTATCATACAACTAACCAAACAAAGTGACCATATGGTATAACCTTAGGAGGTTATTCCCTATACAACTATGGTCACAAATATGTGTTTGGTCGGATCCTAAGATCGACCAAACGGGTTGGATGCGAAAGTCAAAGCGGTGGTCAAACCGCTCGACTTACGATCCTAAATAAGCACTAAACTAAAAGTGATGAGTTAAACATGTCAAAACATGTTTAACTAAGTTGAAGAAAACATATTTGGTATCAAAACAAAGTGTTTTGATACCCGAAAATAGTTCCGTCATAAAATGCACATAATTGTGTATTTTGACTAAAACATTGACTCGTCACTTCGAATAGTCAACGTAGTAATCAGTAGCCATAATCGCGAGGGATTATAACCATCGTGATTACGATCACGTTGCAAAGTTCAATTGAACTTTGACTTGACCAATTCATGGTCAAAACTGAAAGTCAAATGGTAGTCAAACTATTTGACTTTCACCTTTATAATAGCTGAAAATAAATAAACAAGACTGGATAGAACACTTACTTGTGTTCTTAGGATGAAAGAAGACTAGAAAACTCAGATGGGAGGCCTCCAAAAATGGAAGCAACGCCACTTAGAGCTTAGAGATGAGAAGAGAGCAAATGAGCACTGAATGTGGGCAGATTTGAGGCCTATTTATACTAATTTTGAAACCATAAGATCATGCCATGTGGATTATGTGTTGCCCAAGGATGTATATGATCACACAAGTGTTTGGACAGGAATCAAAGCCTTGATAATCACTCAAAATGGCCATAATATTGAAAAACCTAGTTAAAAATACTAGAGCTGCAGCTGAAAAAGAAAATTCTTTAAAATGTGGGGCCTCACGTGGCGCACCAAAAACAATGTGGGGTGTCGCGTGGCGCGAGGGAATGCAATATAGTTTCAGTTTTTTACAGTTTCAGTCCCTACACACATTTAAACTTGTTTTTGACGTATTTAACCTCTGTTAAGCCAAATTTCAAGCTTTATAAGGACATTAAAGTCTAAGGGACTTGAAATATGCTTGGAAATGTCGTGGATGTCGGTTCGTTCGGCTGTATGGCTGTGTTTTTCGCTTAATTACGACGAACGCTTTAACTAGCGCGAAAACGGTCCAAATTGCGTAACGATGGATATTTTTGCATTCTTATCACTAAAATACAATATTTTAATGATTAAAATTTTTTTGGATGTGCGTACATTTTCCGTATTAAGAAATACGCGAATCGGCAGACTTTCGCAGTTTGTCGCAAATAGTCCATGTGATCAAATAAGCATGTTTTTGCCATATCGAACCCTTCAAAACTTATTTCTAAGTTATGTAAAGGGTATTTAGGGTATGTTTAGCTTATATCATTGTTCCGGAGTATACGTTGCGTTAAACTGATTACGTTTGCGTAACAGATTACATATAACTTTCGAAAAAGCTTTTGAGAGTTCGAAATCGTACAAAGATTGAAATGTGTAATTGTCATGTGTAATTGTATAAACCTCGGGAATGAAACACAATATTTCATTAGATTCGAAATTGTATACTGGTTGTAAATGCACAAATGTCACAGTCTCCCCTACTTTAGGAAATTTTGCCCCGAAATTTAATTTAGAGGAAACTTGTGAAAACATATGTGAATGTTTCGCTTTCAATTAAATCCTCCGTTCCCTGAGTAAAACTCTGGGCCACAGTTGGATTTCCAGCGAACTTTGTTAATCGTATTCGTCTGTTGTCTATAGGAAAGAGTTCAGATCCGAAGATTTAAACTTCATTCCAATAGATAGGTGTATGATTGTACCGAACCTCAAGAGCGTCATGTAATTGTCAAAGTGATGTCCTTGTTGTAGCAAAATACAAGGAAAGTATGAACTTTGGAGTTTCGAACAACGAAATGGAAGAATGTTTCCTATGAAGACTATTATAGGAAACTTGTGTGTGCTCGAAATTGGAGTTGGAGATTGTAAGACAAAACGACATTGGTTAAGGTCCAGAACTTCTAGTAACTTAAATAACACCACGCTTACAATGTAATAAGGAAAATTTATATATAGGAAGTACCAGCATCGTATCCACCATGCCCTTATTACATTGTTCTCGTTTCGTTATTCTTATCACTATTGGTTCTTACACATGACAAAACTTGTTGTGGTTTCCAGGCACTGAATCTTATAATTATGTATGCATCCATAATTACTCAATTCCTTGCATGGTCCACACCATTAATTTTGTGATGTGTGGGGGAAAAATCAAACGAATAATCCTGTGATGAACTTGACTAGACCACCAAAGGGCCTCTTTAACTAGATCAACGAATGATCTCTTTAAATAGACCACCAAAGGGTCTCTTCAACTAGACCATCAAAGGATCTCTTTAACCAGATCAACACATGATCTCTTTACTAGAATCGACGAACGACCACTTTAACTAGAACACCAAAGGGTCTCTTTAACTAGATCAACACATGATCTCTTTTACTAGATCGACGAACGATCTCTTTAACTAGACCACCAAAGGGTCTCTTTAACTAGATCAACACATGATCTCTTTAACTAGATTGACGAACAATCTCTTTAACTAGACCACCAAAGGGTCTCTTTAACTAGATCAACACATGATCTCTTTAACTAGATTGACGAACAATCTCTTTAACTTAACCACCAAAGGGTCTCTTTAACTAGATCAATTCATGATCTCTTTAGCTAGATTGACGAACAATCTCTTTAACTAGACCACAAAAGGGTCTCTTTAACTAGATCAACACATGATCTCTTTAACTAGATCAACACATGATCTCTTTAACTAGATTGATGAAACACCTCTTTAACTAGACCACCAAAGGGTCTCTTTAACTTTGGAATCCAAGGGTCTTAACTATTTGCATAGAGAAGCCCATTAAGGATTTAAGATAGTACTTTGGACATCCTTCTAAGAATCTAACATATGAAAATATGGAAGATTCTACAAGGGTTTGGATGGTGAGCATTTGAATCAGCTAAACACATAAACACATAATCACATAATTGTCATCTTGGTCAGTAACTTGTTCATCAACTTGTACATACGCATTTAAAGTACACAAGGAATCCAATCAAGGACTTCAATTAGTACTTTAAACATTCTCAGGAATCTAACTATGAAGATAGAAAGATCCTATAAGGATTTAGGATTTTTGTAGTGAAAATTTTTTGAAACCCATGTACTAGGTATGCTAAGTCAATATACAAAGCAGAATGTCTTTGAAAACCGTGTACTACGTATGCTAGGTCAACATACGAAGCAGAATGTCTTTGAAAACTGTGTACTGCGTATGCTAGGTCAACATACAAAGCAGAATGTCTTTGAAAACCGTGTACTACGTATGCTAGGTCAACATAAGAAGTAGAATGTCTTTGAAAACCGTGTACTACGTATGCTAGGTCAACATACGAAGCAGAATGTCTTTGAAAACCATGCATGGGATCTTTGAAAACATGTTTGATGTTTTTGAAATAATATTAATGTTTTTGAAATCATGCACTATGTATATTAGGTAAATATTTTTATGAAATGTTTTAAAACCATGTGAAATATCTTTGAAATTATGTATGAGATTTTTGAAAGCATGCATAATGTTTTTGAAATCATATACAATGTATAATGTAGAAAGAAATGATATGCACATAGACATATTGCATAAGACCAATTAAGGACTTATGAAAGTACCCTTAGATATCCAATCAAGGATTTAAAGTGGTACTTCGAGTATCTGTTAAGAGTTATAACTTGTACCTTATACTTTGTTTCTTAGAAGAAACGAGTACTTAGGATTTTTGTGGAGATCGCGAGCGATAACAAAATGAAAGAGACTACGGGAGTAGTTTGATTTTGCAAGGAATCATATCCTTGATGTCGGTATCGTAGGGGTATGTCACACATACACGTAATCACACTGGTCTTGTAAATAGAATTGAAATAACAAATTTATTTATAAAATGACCAAAGTGTTTTCAAGGTTCTTGGAAAATAAACAGAAAACATAATAGTTTAAGTGTTCATTCAGACATCAACACAAGCCTTGATATTGCCAGTGTTACTATTGTGCCCATATATTGAGTCGTCATTTGCCAGCCACGTCAATTGAAGTGATTAGGATAACCAAAATTGAAGCAGATTCCATGTGGTGAGTTAGGATAAACCGGTATCGCATGAGGAGTTGTGATAAATTGAGTAGGAACTGCTATAGCTTGGTTTGGCATAGCTTCTAAACGACAGACATTTGCTGTATGACCAAAACGTCCACAGTTTGAACATTTTCGGCATTGGACACTGGCATAGTGATGAAGGTTATATTGATTGCACAATGGAGCTTTTCCTCTATATGGATTCTTAGCTGGTGGTGATGCCACCTGGCTAGGTCCCAATTGATTAAGATGAGTTGGAGCAATCACTGTAAGATTCTTTGAAGCTTTACGCTTCCTTGATTTTCTTGAAGGCTTGGCTTTTGTCTTCTTAGGTGCCTCGTGAGTAGTTTCATCTTCAAGATGAGACATGGCGACAGGTAACTCAATGGTCCCACAGAGTATTATGCTTATTTGTTGGGCGATTGTATTAGCCAGTTCAGACCTTTGAGTATCGCTGCGATGAGGAGGCATTCTAAAGAGAATGGAAAATATGAGAGAAACAAGTGAGATGATATGTGATAATCAAAACTGGATGTTAAAAATATCGACGAAGCATACAGATTGTGATCATTTGTTCGTTACTTAAAACAAACAAATGACACAGTGACTAATCAAAGTAAATGGGTCTTTATAATGTATCACGAAGACGTGCTTTAGCCTATAGGTGGATACTCACCCTAAGATTCCCAGGTAAGAGTGACTAGTCCGATGATGCGGATTTATATGAACACTCTAGCCTTTGTAAAAAAAGTTGGGGTACATGCATCCACCCTTATGGATTGCACATGTTCACATTATTAAAGCCCAAACTTTGATGAAATTTCGAAAACATCAAAGGCATAACGCCCCAAACAAATCATCTAAGGATAGATAATTTCTTGTGAAGTTTTGGAAAATTTTTGACTCTAGAGAATGAATTGTGTTTTGTTTTTGTTAATCACCAAAGGATAGGAGATTGGTATTGTATTAAGAATCTAAACGCAAGAAATCTCGTGTTAGGGTCCTTGAAAGGTTATAAACTAGGTCAAGAGTATTACTAATGTTGGGATTGAACCCTACTAGAGGAACAGATGAAGTAAAGCCAAAACCAGGTCACAACGGTGGATTCACAATAAACAGTAGTTTACACTAAGACTTTCCCCTTGAAAGTGATTTGAAACATCTGATGACCTCCAATCCACTTATTTGTACAACTGCTGCCTTACAACTGTTGATCACACTAAAGTCTGATGAAGTACAAAGCCTTGCTGTTCAATCTACTGCTATGGGTCAAGCACTGCTGGGTTACAACAAGTACTGCTGGGTTCACATCAGTGGAAGGTTTCGGCAGTTGTTTAACTTCTGTTATGTTATATATTGTAGTCAGTGGTTAGCATAAGAAGTGTCTGTATTAGATCAGCAGTTAGAGTTTGTTAATTTGTTAAACGTCACTTTCATGGTGACGTCAGCAAAGATGTTTCAGTGGTTTGATTGTGCCTATAAATGGAACAGTACCCTGTACTGTTTCATTTGATTGTCTAGGAGATCTCATCTCCTCCAATCCTTTCATCCTGTGCAATCAACCTTGGGGTATCTTGCTGAGGGGGAGTTTTAGTATGTAAGTAGTGCTGTAATCATTTTTGTACTTTAATCATTCAGCTCAGTGAAAAGCATGTGTTTACTAAAACTATTTTCCTTTTGATTGTGTTTACAAAGTTTGTTTATCATTTCCGCTGCACCTTACATTGATCAATATCCATTCATTTGTTCAAATCATAACAAACAAACACTATCATGAGACCCTCCGATCCTAACAATTGGTATCAGAGACTGGACAGTCAAATTCGATCTAACAATCAATTTGACATAACAGTTCAGCTCAAAATTCATTGATGCTAAGGTTGATCATATTTAGCTGAAAAACAGAGTAATGAGTGATCACGTTCAAACTCTGTAAAACAACCAGGATGTCATATGACACACAAAATTCACGTAATGGCAAAATCATGCATAAATCACCAATAGTTCCAGATCTGAAAAAATTCATCTGTTGACTTTGGTTGGATTATCCATATTACAAAATTGATTTCAAAAGTTACTATGAAGTTTGTGATGATCTCATCGTAACTGTTGCTAACGTGTTCACCTCATGATTAACAAAGGCCTATAATCAGATAAAACATTAGTGTCTTTGTTAATACTAAAAGTGTGAAATCAAAACTTTAGCTATCAGATCTTATGTATTGAAAAACAGGTTGAGAATCCTCAAAAAGGACCAAATCAATTGTGTTAAAAATACATTAAGAGAAATCAACAGTAAAAAATTATTCAGATCATATGTAATGTGAAATTTGGCATAAGCATTCGCAAAAATGACCAAATTTCTTAAAACATTGCTGTAAAATGATTTTGGAATCAAAGTATTCCTTCCTAAGAACCTTCCAGTAAGTATTTAAAACTTATCAATGGAAAGGACAAAAAGGAAAGAAGAAAAATCACAAAACCTCTTAAGTGTGTTTATTTCAAAAACTTTTGAAGTCAAAAGAAGTGAATATAAATACAAAACACTTAAGAGTTCAAAATTTGGGCTAAATATGGGCATCAAGCAACCATGTGCACTCACTGATTCAGGGGATTTCAGGTAACATAAGTATCACTGGTGATTAACCTTACAAGAGGACTGGACAAAATTTTTCAAAAATCATCACATGGTAATGAGGTCTATAAAAGGGCTTTCAAAACTTATGTAAACATGTCTCCTCATAGTTGCAATCAACTGATAAGGAAATGGTCTCAAAGCAGAGGTAATTAAAATCTATGTCAGACCACTGATCATATTCCTAAACTTGAGAATGATGTGATAATCATATATCAAGTCTTATTTCACCAGATCTTGCTGTTGCTGTTTTCATAAAACCTTTATTGTTTTTGCAAAGGCTTTTCTTCAATAAAATGGGATATATTATTCTTGATTTTTCTTAAGAGAATGATATATTTTGTACTTTTACTTGTTTTAGATAGTAAAAGTCTCAAGCTCGTAGAATCCTTATTTTTGGTGATACTTTACTTGAAAAATAGCTCAAAAGGTAATGGTGAAATAGATAAGGTCATTTCAAACTCAAGTTGTCATCTCAGATAAAAGATTGATTGCTAACTGACCTTAAAATGCTTGATTAACTCATGGTTTATTCAAAAGATTAAAACACAAAATAAGTGGTCAATATAAAAGGTTTTTATCATCAGGGATATCAAACCATTGTTTATAATCCTGAATGTAAATCTCTGAAAGATCTGCTGATATGTTAATCTTGACTGTATGCATCTAAAATGTGTTTTGCAAAGGATGTCATTTTACAGATACTTCAAAACAGATGGTGCACAAAACAGCTGTTAAAGATATATCAAGAGTTACAGACAAATCTAGCCTCAATATATCAAATCACTGCTGATAAATGTCCATCAAAAATGGATAAAAATAAAAAAATGATTCATGATCTTTTTCAAACATCTGTTCAGAAAATACTGTCCACTGCTGAAAGTCAACCCCTGTTCTATGTTGAAACAACTGGTGTTCAAAATCACTGATGTTTAAAATCACTGATGTTTAACCACTGTTCTCTTATCTTCTTGAAAATCACTGATGTTCAAAATCAGTATTTTCAACCACTAATATGCAATCCACTGATAGTGAAAGTCACCTATTGTGGGCCCATACGTCCTTCTAACAACCACTGATATTTGTACTATCAGTGGTTTCTTTAGCAACTGTCTTCCACTATTCATCTTTTGTCAGAGGTTGGCACGTGGTTAGTACTTATCCGTCAGATTTTTGTAACCGCCGCCACATCAGCACTCACTTTTTCAATTTATAAAACCCTGCCCAAACACCCAAACAGGGTTTTCACTGTTGAATCGAATTCATAAAAATTCCTTTCTCAAAGCAGTTTTCATCTCATTTCCACAAATTCCTTCACAATCTTCTTCAATCGTCTTCTCCAAAATGACTAAATCGAAGTCCTTCGCAAAATCCACTTCAAAATCATCTTCCAAAGAAGCCTCTCAAAAGGCAAAACCCATCGAAATCCCACACAAACCTTCTCACAACTTTCTGGGTCTTCTCACAAAACCCGACACCACTGAAGCTTTCGACTCCATTATTGATATCATGTCTGCATCAAAGTATAAAACTTTGTTAATAGCAGATGCACCAATTTACTTGGCAACCCAAAGAGAGTTCTGGAAAAATGTAACCCTTGACAAACAAGGTGAGACTGTCATAGCCATTAACTCTTCTATAAAGGGAAAAGCTGTCAAAATCACACCACAATCCATCTCGGAAGTCTTTGAACTCAATGATCAGCAAGGTAAAACTTCTTTTCCCAAAAATGAGTTAAAAACTGATTTCCTTGAAAGGGGTTATGCAGAGCAAATAAAAAGGGATACCTTACAAAAAGGTAATTTTCCACCTGCAACAAGATTTTTGTTCCATACTCTGCTAATGTGTGTTTCAAACAAAACCACCTCTTTTAATGAGATACCATTAAAGATTCAAAATATGGGATATGCTATTCTTCAAGAAGAAAATTTTAATTACTCTCAGGAAATCTTTAATGATTTGGTTAAAAATGTTGATCAAAAGTCATTCTTACTTTTTCCAAGATTTTTAAGTTACTATTTTGAAAAGAAACTTGGTAAGAATGATGTTGCTGCAATAAAACAAGGTGAATCTTTTCAAATAAACAGCTTAACTGCAAAAACTTTTACAAGAATGTCAACACCTTGCAAAACACAAGCAGAGGTACCTGTGCAGAATTTAGCAGCTACCACTGCTCCTCAGGTATCTGCTGTTGAGCCCACTGCTCAAGGTGATCAAAGCAGCAAAACAACTGCTTTGAAACCCACACCTAAAATCACCAAAAAGCCAAAACAAAAGAAACCTCAAAACCCCCCAAAACCCATAAAAAGGCAACTCTGGAGGATGAGATACCAGAGCTAATGCCAGTGACAGCACAAAAGTCACAAGAAACCACTGCTGCTACTTCCTCACAGCAGTTGGTAGAAATATCTCAACCTATGACTGAAACTCCTCCTGTTTCTTCTAAAAAAGAACAGGTTGTACAAATAGGGACACCACAATATGATGCTCTGGAATCACTTGCTTCCATCATCCACAGCCCAATGCCCGGGGCAAATTCTCTTCCTACACCCAACTTCACATCCACAATTCCCCCACCAACTAAATTATTGTTGGATGCTATTGATCTGAACCAGGCACAAACCAGTCCTTCTCAATCACCCATCAATGAGAATATACTTCAACAAATGACTGGGTCTGATGTATCAATCATTTCTAACCCACTAACAAGACCTGAGGAGGTTACACCCCTTGAGTTACAAGTAACTCTTGGTGGTAATCCAAGTGAAGCAGCCACTACAGGTGCTGAACCCACTGGTTTGCATCTAGACAGTGGTTACATCCATAAGACTTCCTTGGAGGCAATTCCTTCCATAGCACCTCTGATAACCACTAGTGAGTATGTTTTGTCCACTGGTACCATCAAAAGGTTATCAAGTGTTGAGGGAAGAAGTCCCCAGTACCGACAAAAAGGGGCATCAGTGGATGATTTTTGGAATACAATTCCTCAATCAACCACTGTTAATGGGGAATCAGATGATCCCATTACGTTGGGTGATGATTTAGTGTACCAATAATTGACAACCAGAGTTGACAAACTAGACACATCTGTTGCAGAAATCAAAGGCATGCTGCAACAGGTGTTGAAAGATCAAAAGGTACCATCCACTGCTGCATCAACTTCAACAACTGTGCCAACATACACTCTCACTACAAGTGAGTTGTGGAATTTATTTCAACCTTTGCTCAACCATCAAAAACAACTAGCTGATCAGCAACATGAGATTCGGGTTCAAAAGATCAGAAATGTTATGGATGCAAGGTTTAAAGACACTCAAGCTGATATCAAGGAAATTAAGGCCCACATATTGAGCACCTCTGGCATTGTTCCCCCCTCTATCATAATTATCGATAACCTAAAATCAGATGATGCCAAAAAGGGGGAGAAAGTGAAACCAGACGGCTCTAAAAAGATTAATGAAACCACTATTTTCCACCCCAAACTTCCAAAAAGCTCCACTCATCAATCTTCCACCCAAACAACTGTTGCAACACCTGCTGTCTCAACAACAGTTGATACTTCAGTGGTTTCAGCAGTTGTTAAACCAACTACCACCACCTCAGTTACAACACCTGCTCTCACTCAAACCACTGCCCCACCAGAAACACCATCATCTCCAAAAACCATCTCACCACCATCACCTCCTGCTAAAAAGCAGAAGACATCAGATGTTACAACATCTGTTGTAATGACAACAGTGATTGAAACACCGGTTGTCTCAACACATGTCAGTCCAAGCACCCTCACTTCACTTCAAGCCATCTTCACTCAAATCAACAAAACACCCAAAAGCACTTCTTCACTAGAGAAAACTTACACCAGAAAAAGAATAACAACTCAGGCAGATGAAGACAAATATGATCCTATTGCTGCAAAATATCCACTGGAATTGGAAGCTGTAAAAAATGAGATGAGACAATTCTACACTGAGGATGATCCTTCAAAAAGAAGATTTCCTTCTCTCATAGGCTTTAGAAACCCAGGAAATATGGATGAATATCTCAAGCTCAAAGCAAAGCAGACTAAGATAAGAGCCAGACTTGAATGTGAAGATCAAAGTGACAAAGCCATTTCTGAAAGAATGGAATCTTTGCTCACAAAAGTCAAACAGATGGAAGACTATGCAAGAGATCTGAGCAAAGAAATGTCAAATTTACCACCCAAAGCAGATCTACGAAAAGAAATGAGAAACGAATATCTTGCATACATCATGAAAGAAAAATTTTATCCAACTGAAGAAGAACAATTCAAAGAATGGCCAATCATTGCATTAAAGCATAGGATAACAGAATTGAAAGGATCAAGAATGATCCAAGAAAGAAGAAAACAGCTCCAAACTAGAATAAATACAAGAAGCTTATTGCTGATCTGACTTCTGAGTACAAAAGAAAGAAGCAAGAGCTGGTGGATGCAAAGGTTGGAACTGCTAAAGCCATAGCAAAATGGACAAAGCAGTATACAGATGAGGCTTATGAGAGGCTAAAGAAAAGAAAGACAACAGAATCAAACACACCAACGAAGCCTGATCAAGTAAAGCCAGAACAGCAGATCGAAACTTCTGAACCAATGCTCACATCAACAGACATCTCTGACATTGAGTTAGATCAAAGAAAGAGACAAGAGCTGATTGATAAAGAGATAGCAGAAGATATAGCTGCAGAAAATGAGATCATAAACAAAGTTTTCACACAAATGTCAGCTGGAAACTCTGAAACAGCAAAAGTTCAGAGTACTGATCATGCTGAAAACTCTGAACTATCAAAAGCTCAGAGTAATGATCAGGCTGAAAACTCTGAACCAGCAAAAGCACAGAGTATTGATCAACAATTTCTCACAAGGCCACAATCACCAGACTCATCAGTAAATAAACCTCTCCCAAGAAACCCATTGGGTTCAAAAGTACTAAAATGGATGTCTGATCAAAAGACCCATGTATTGACTATGATCAGATCCAATGGTGAAGTGAAGTACATATCAAGGAAGCAAGCACTAGGCCTTGGTGTTGAAGATCTACAAGATCTCCTTGAAGTTACACTGTGCAGGGATGAGGATGAATCAAGTTCCAAGGACTTTGAAGTGGAATTTAAAAGACAAGCTAAGGAACTTCTGATGAGAAAATAAAGATCCAGAATAATGAAAGGTTTTGGCATCATCTATTCCAGGGGGAGATTGTTGGGATTGAACCCTACCAGAGGAACAGATGATGTAAAGCCAAAACCAGGTCACAACGGTGGTTTCACAATAAACAGTAGTTTACACTAAGACTTTCCCCTTGAAAGTGATTTGAAACATCTAATTGTCACACCCCGACCACGTGAGACAACGAAACATGGCGGAAACGTCGGGGAGTGTTGTAACAGAATTAATTGTTTCAAATCCATGGCAATTAAAGTTTCGTTTTATTAATCAAACAAGAGAGTTTACATCGTTTTAAACAAGAAACAAAGAGTACATAACACAAATTAACTAGTTCTTGCTTTGTTTTAAGTCACTAGGCACAAGTCTGCCTAGGTGTATCTTGATCAATCCTATGCATCAATTCCTGAAAACACATGTGAAAATAGGTACGTCAGCATAAAAATGCCTGTGGGATACATAGGTTTTGTGAAAATAAGATTCGTGACTTGGGTTTTAGAAGAAAGGTTTAATAAAAGTTAGTCATGAATCTTGTTAAGCGTTTTCTTTTATAAATCATATGAAAACTCGATAAGAAAATCAGATTATATAAAAGAAAGGTGTATGGTTAATGAAATAACCAAGTAAAATGGGTTGTATAAAATAAACCATTTTGTAAAACAATGTCTTGTGAAAAATATGTTATTTATGTAAAATGTAATATGTCTATACTGAAATGATTTAATTAACGCTACGATATGTAATATTATACAAGCACTTATATATAGGAAGTACCAGCGGCGTATCCACCATGCTTGTATCATATTACACACGCCTCGTTACTCAGATCATTTACCCAAACCAACCACCAATGTAAAATTGTTCATGTATAAAACAATTGTCAAGTGTTATTGTGTAAACCATATCAAAATGTCCATGTCTAATGTAAATCACTGAATGTGTATATCAATGTCAAAATGTTTATGTTTAATGTAAATCATGAATTGTGTATCCAAAAATATCATGTATGGCAAGTGAATTACATCAACCAAACCATAGGTAAAATGCACAAAACAGAGTATTGCATTAAACTTAGTTTAAATCAAAGTCATGTTTTGTGGAACAAATGCATGCTATACTGATACAAACAACTATGCGGTATTGTTATAATGCATACATCCAAGCCTTGTGACTGTGGTGATAGACCTTTAAACAAATTAAAGGTTTATCTGTGTTATGTTTATCGAATTAGGTCATTCCTTCCACCCAAACAAACCTAGGGTTCAGGAATGGGAGTTGTCAATTCCTATGGTACCATTACCTACTAACGAGCGGCGTAGCTAATGTTAATGAATGTATATTGTCCCATTTGAACAAACCAAATGTCATACCAAAATGTAAGCATGTGATGAATAACAAATGTACTAAGTATGCACACAATGGCCATACATAGCATAAAATGTAATGTAAAACAATGTACTAAGTATGCACCCAATGGACATACATAGCATAACATGTACTGTAAAACAATGTACTAAATATGCACACAATGGGCATACATAGCATAAACACAATGAAATCATGTACTATAAGTGTACTATTGAACATAACAAGCATATGATATGAAAACATGGAAAAGCATGAAAGTAACAAGTAGGCACATGTGTTTCACCCCAAAATGTTTGGAAAACAGTAAAAGAGGGGTCTATGTACTCACATGATATTTCTCAATAGACTTTAGATATCCACCAAGCAAAGCTAGAAGATCACGAATATCAAACGGCACCTAATATAGGTATCTACATTAATAAACAGACCTATATCGGAGGATCGGATAGAATGAAGGTTCGTAAACCAAATGAGCATGGAAACTCATGTAATATGGTTTAACAAAGCCTACATACTAAAATGAAACCTAACCTAAGTGCTCACGACCCGTTTAGGTAGCTTATGCTACTTTAACGCGTCGTTCGCGTGAAACGTGTTCGGACCGCCTAACTAGTCCTATGATAAGTAAAATATGCCTTAACATGTCTAATATTGTTTCCAAATCAGTTTAGATATCAAAAGTTATGTTACATATAATGAATTTTGGCGTAAAAAGGGCATTTTGGTAATTTACCTAAGGCATATAAACTACCTATCATACAACTAACTAAACGTCGTGACCATAAGGTATAACCTCGGAAGGTTATTCCCTATATACTATGGTCACCTAATGTGTTTGGTCGGATCCTAATGATCGACCAAACGGGTCGGGTTCGAAAGTATAAGCGATTGTTTAGATCGCTTACCTTACGACCCTATATAAGCACTAAACTAAAAGTGACGAGCTAAGCATGTTAAAACATGCTTAACTAAGTTTAGAAAACAGGTTTGGTGTCAAAACAAACGGTTTTGATACCTAAGAGTAGTTTGGTTACAAAATACGCAAGAATACGCATTTTGACCTAAACTACGACTCGTCACTGAGCCTAGATAACGTGGTAATCAGTAGGTATAGTCACTAGGGACTATAACCATCGTGATTACGCTCACGTTATGAAGTTCAAACGAACTTCGCATTGACCATAAACTGGTCAACGCAGAAAGTCAAACATAGTTTGACTTTCGGACTCGAAAAGCAATAATTGAACAAAGGAATACTTACAAAGGGTCCCCGCAAGCTAATCTTGATCCAAGTAGCTCAGGTATGAAGCTATGGCTTCAACTTAGAGCATTCTTAGATCAGATATGTGGATTTTGTAAGTAAATGGGTTGGGTATTTATCAGAAATGGACCACCGTTAGGATCGTTTCTTGAAACCCGTGATTACATCTCAACCGTACATGTGTTGGAACATTAAGGCAACTCAAAATGGCCCCCCATGATCAGGTATCAACAAGTGGAATTGAGTTTTGGGTGCATAAAAGCTATTAACAGTTGTTTAATTCATTGAATCTGGTCTGGGAGGGCCTAGCGGCCCGCTTAAGGAACATCAGAAGCTTACGCGGCCCGCCTGGGCACGTCTGATCAGAAACAAGTTTTCCAAAATGATAGTTTCAGTCCCTGTTGGTGTTTAAGGCTCATTTCGACATGTTTAAGGCCCATTAAGCCAACTTCAAGGCCCTAAAATGATGCCTAAACATTGTGGACATAAAACATGCTCAAAAATATTCCGGGTGTTTGTTCGTTTGGTCGTACGATCGCGATGTTCGCTTAATTACGACGGAATGCGCATAAGCGCGAAAAACGATCCAAATTGCGCGACTAATGGATTTTTCTCATGCCAAACACTAAAATAAAATATTTTAATGCTTATATAAATTTTTGGATGTCCGGATGTATTCAGAACGTAAGTTATGCGCGAAAATGCAAACTTATGCACTTTTTGACGCTTTTAGTCCCTAAATGACCCAAAAGTTTATTTTAGCACACCGAACCCCTCAAAGCCTATTTCTAAGCTATGTAAAGGATATTTAGGGTATGTTTAACTTATGTTCATGTTCCGGAATGTCTGTTACAGTTCAAATTGGCATACTTTCGCAGTTTGTCAAATTTAGTCCCTGTAAGCGAATTAACTTGATTTCGGCATACCAAACCATCCAAAACTTATTTCTAAGTTATGTAAAGGTTATTTAAGGTATGTTAAGCCTATTTCACTATTCCGGAGTGTTTTTTGCATTAAACTGGTTATATTTACGCATCAGATCGCGTATAACCTTCCAGAAAGCGATTTAAAGCCCGAAATCGAACAAGAATGATATGTGCAAACGATACACATATTTCTTTTTACAAATCCCAAGTATGAAACACAATATCTCATTGATTTGGTATTTGTTTGATGGTCACGGAGGCACAGTTGTCACACTAATGACCTCCAATCCACTGATTTGTACAACTGCTGCCTTACAACTGCTGATCACACTAAACTCTGATGAAGTACAAAGCGCTGATGTTCAATCTACTGCTATGGGTCAAGCACTGCTGGGTTACAATAAGTACTGCTGGGTTCACATCAGTGGAAGGTTTCGGCAGCTGTTTAACTTCTGTTATGTTATATATTGTAGTCAGTGGTTAGCATAAGCAGTGTCTGTATTAGATCAGTAGTTAGAGTTTGTTAATTTGTTAAACGTCACTTTCATGGTGACGTCAGCAAAGATGTTTCAGTGGTTTGATTGTGCCTATAAATGGAACAGTACCCTGTACTGTTTCATTTGATTGTCCGGGAGATCTCATCTCCTTCAATCATTTCATCCTGTGCAATCAACCTTGGGGTATCTTGCTGAGGGGGAGTTTTAGTATGTAAGCAGTGCTGTAATCATTCTTGTACTTTAATCATTCAGCTCATTGAAGAGTATGTGTTTACTAAAACTATTTTCCTTTTGATTGTGTTTACAAAGTTTGTTTATCATTTCCGCTGCACCTTACATTGATCAATATCCATTCATTTGTTCAAATCATAACAAACAAACACTATCATGAGACCCTCCGATCCTAACAATTAAGCTAATTCCCTATAACCATGGCTCTGATACCAACTTTTATGTAACACCCCGACCGCGCAATACAATAAACCGTGGCGGAAACGTCAGGGAGTCATGTCACAGAATCATTGTTTCACAACACATGGTATTTGAAGTTTTGTTTTAATCATTAATAGAGTCATTGTTTTGTTACAAACCAAATAAGCACAAATAATTGTCTTTCAAGTTTTAAAGTCACTAAGGACCGCCTCCATCCTATGTGAAGTAAGCAATCAACAATCATCACGTAATAGAACCTGAAACATATGTGAAAAACAGTCAGCATAAAAAGCTGGCGAGTACATAGATTTTGTATGTCAAATTCATGGCTTTGAATTCATATTACAATACCTCGTCCAACTTCGAGAGTTGTCGAGTATGTACCTTGAAATCAAAAGGTGTTTGATATTGCAATATGTTTTATCATCTTTACAAGCTGATAAAAGTAAAACAAAACCTTGTCGCCTTTGGATCTTGACCGAAAACATTTGTTTTGTAAAACCAAGGAGTAAATCATCTTCGAAAGAACACTTTGTATGGTTTATATCTTTAAGTGAAAATCATTGCATGACATTGTTCAAAAACCATTTGTCCTTGTTTTAAACCAATCGTTCAAATCGTCCGTGTTATCAATTGTTCATGTTATAAAACCAGTCGTCATTCGTATGTGTTTTAATTGTGAAAACTTTTGGTCGTTCTTTTACGAACACATTCGAACCTGTCTGACTCGACTATACCACCCATGGGGTATCTTTAATAGACCCTGAAAGATCTCTTTAACAAGACTAACAAATCAACAAATGATTTGTTAATCAGAAACAGATTATGTCGTTACCCCAAACTACCCACCAAATCTAGTGGATAGCCCGATAACGGGATTGTCAGTCCTATGGTACCATAACATACTACTGGTTGGCTTGATCAAAGCTAATGAATGTTATTCGTGTTATGAATTAACGCACCAACAAGTTCGTTCACATTATTGAAATCGTTGTGTCTTATATAAACCATAGTCTTTGTTTTGAAAACTTGAAAACATTTAGCACATATGAGTCATCCCAAAACAACTGAAAGCATAAAAGAGGGGAGCTGTGTACTCACTTGAGATTGCAAAGAGTCCTCGAATCAAGTGAAATAACAAAGCTTCAAACATGCCCTAATGTGTCCTAACATCGGGTAACTATGTTAAAGTAACGGTACATAATCGGGGGAATCCGATAGAATGAGGTCTTGTAAACCAAATGAGTGTTGGAACTCATATGAAATCGTTTGACAAAGTCTACATTCTAATTTGTAAAGAATCCTAAGTGCTTTTGACCCGATATGACCCGTTAAGGTAGTTTACGCTACTTTAACGTGTCATTTGCGTAACTACGCATTCGGATGGTTAAACAAGTCCTATGATAAGTCTTAAATGCCCAAACATGTTTGAAAATGTTATTACATCATTTTATATGTGAAAAATTTGATTACATAAGCTTTAAACGGATTAATGCACGAAAAGGGCATTTTGGTCATTTTCTAAGGGCATCTAAACAACCTATCATACAACTAACCAAACGAGGTGACCATAAGGTATAACCTCAGGAGGTTATTCCCTATACAACTATGGTCACAAATATGTGTTTGGTTGGATCCTAAGATCGACCAAACGGGTCAGATGCGAAAGTCAAAGCGGTGGTCAAACCACTCGACTTACGATCCTAAATAACCACTAAACTAGAAGTGACGAGTTAAACATGTTAAAACATGTTTAACTAAGTTGAACAAAAACTGATTTGGTATTAAAACAAAGTGTTTTGATACCCGAAAATAGTTCCGTCGTAAAATGCACATAATCTTGCATTTCGACTGAAACTTTGACACGTCACTTCGACTAGTCAACGTGGTAATCAGTAGGCATAATCGCAAGGGATTATAACCATCGTGATTACGATCACGTTGCAAAGTTCAATTGAACTTTGACTTGACCAATTCATGGTAAAAACCGAAAGTCAAACGGTAGTCAAACTGTTTGACTTTCATCTTTATAATAGCTGAAAATGAATAAACAAGACTGGATAGAACACTTGTCTTCTTAGGATGAAAGAAGACTAGAAAAGTCAGATGGGAGGCCTCCAAAAATGGTAGCAACTCCACTTAGAGCTTAGAGATGAGAAGAGAGCAAATGAGCAATGAATTTGGGCAGATTTGAGGTCTATTTATACTAATTTTGAAACCATAAGATCATGCCATGTGGATTGTGTGTTGCCCAAGGATGTATATGATCACAACAAGTGTTTGGACAGGAATCAAAGCCTTGATAATCACTCAAAATGCCCACAATATTGAAAACCAAGTTAAAAATATAGGAGTTGCAGCTAAAAAATAAAGTTTTGCAAAACATGGGGCCTCGTGGGGCGCGCCAAAAACAATGTGGGGTGTCGCATGCCGCGAGGAAATGCAATATAGTTTCAGTTTTTTACAGTTTCAGTCCCTACACACACTTAAACTTGTTTTTGACGTATTTAACCTCCGTTAATCCAAATTTCACGCTTTATAAGGACGTTAAAGAATATGGGACTTGAAATATGCTTGGAAATGTCGTGGATGTTGGTTCGTTTGGCTGTACGGTTGCGTTTTTCAGTTAATTACGACGAACACTTTAACTAGCGCGAAAACGATCCAATTTGCGTAACGATGGATATTTTGCATTCTTATCACTAAAATACAGTATTTCAATAATTACAAAAATTTTTGGAAGTGCGTTCGTGTTTCGTATTAAGAAATACGCGAATCAGCTGACTTTCGCCGTTTGTCGCAAATAGTCCCTGTGATCAAATAAGCATGTTTTTGCCATACCGAACCCTTCAACACTTATTTCTAAATTATGTAAAGGGTATTTAGGGTATGTTTAACTAATGTCATTGTTCTAGAGTGTACGTTGCGTTAAACTGATTACGTTTGCATAACAGTTTACGTATACTTTCGAAAAAGCTTTTGAGAGTTCGAAATCGTACAAGAATTGAAATGTGTAATTGTCATGTGTAATTATAAAACCTCGGGAATGAAACACAAGATTTCATTGGATTCAAAATTGTTCAGAATTGTATACTGGTTGTAAAGGCACAAATGTCACATTAGGCTTTTGGTGGGAGGGTGAATATAGGTTTTTTTGGGGGGGGGGGGTGGGTGGGGGGTTTAGCTTTTTGGGGGTGTCGGTGGGGGGTGGTGTCACACCCCGACCGCGTAATACAACAAACCGTGGCGGAAACGTCAGGGAGTGGAGTAACAGAATTATTGTTTCACAACACATGGTATTTAAAGTTTGGTTTTATTAAAATAATTGTTTACATTGTCTTGGAATTTAACTGAAAACATAACGTAAATTAAATTGTCTTGCTTCATTTTAAGTTACTAAGGCCCGAGTCCGCCTAAGTGTAGCACGATCGTCATCATATATTAGCTCCTTAAACACATGTGAAAATAGATACGTCTGTAACATCCGTCAAAATCGGGTCTCCGAAATCTGACCCGGATTACAAAACCAGATCCTTTTCAATTAATTTATTTTTATTTTTATTTTATTATGTAATTAATCGTCACGTTTTGCGTTGGATTAAAACCAGAATAAAGTGGAGGTTTATAAGCGAGACTCAGTTAACTTGGTTAATAGTTAGAAGGAAAAAAAACTTAACCACGTTAAAATTGGTGGTTAAAACAAGCTTTCAACATAAAAGGGTTAAAACCGTCAAGATATCAAAGTTACAAGTTAAGGGGTTGTTTTGTAATTAATGGAAACTATAAAGTAAGCAAATCGACTAACTAGGTTAGTCAACTCGGTTAACTCAGTTAGTTATTTTTTTTTCTATATGAGGTTAACTTGGTTAATTAATTTTATTTAAGAATTATGTTAAGTAAGTTAGTTATTTAAGTTAGTCAAGTTAGCAAACTTACTAATTATGAGGGGCCTAATTGAACCAGTGTTGAAAATGGTTAAAATGAAATAAAGTAAAAAAACGTTTTGGACGGGAGTCAAACACGGGCAAGTTGGCTCAACATATAACGAAGCAACCAACTGCGCTATATTGTTAATTGCGAAGGATATGCACACACATTTTATAAATACATAACCAGACAACCTATTTTAAAAAAAAAGAAACAAGTGAACGGCATTCGAACCCGGATCCACAGCTTCAATAAACGCACAAATAACCAGCTGCACCACAGATTTTTATGTTCTTTAAACCCGCATGTAAAAACCCAACCTGAAAACTAACCCAACCTTCCCCTTTCACCATCACTGAAACGCATGGTTGCAAGTTGCAACTTTTCAAAAACCCAAATTCATTTAATGTAATTAATGGCCAATTAACTTGAATATTATGAGGATTTATTTTGCAATAAGGAACATTAGTTTTACTAATGAATAATCTACTTTTAATCATCCAACTAATGAAATTAAAACTAAATCTCAACACCATTAAAACACCTTTAAGAACACAATTGGGTTTTCACCTTTTCGTAAAATTAACCTCCATAACTGATATCACTTATTCTATAGATCAAACCATGTAAAACCCCACTGAAATTTCTCCATTTTATCACCTCTACATCGCGAATTTAATCGAAGAACATTCTAGGGCTTGTAACTTGTGCGGACGATATCTCCTTCAATTCTCAAAATTTTCAGGTGATTCCAAAGCCTAACTTGCTTAATGTTTCGTGCTCTACAAAAGCCCTCTATCGATTTCAGTGATAGAAGGCTAATTTATCAAAATCTAATTTTAGTTGAAATTAGGGTTCTTCATTCATAAAATTTGGGGCTTTTATATTTAGACTTGTGTTTTGATTAAATTGAAAGTATATTATTGTTATATATCATATTGGTATATTATGTGTAAATTTTGGGAATTTTTAGATATCAATTTAAATTTTGGTGAATTATTTATGTTTTAATCATTAGATAAATCAAATGAAAATACAAGATAGTCTTAAATAAATTCAGTAAATATTTTTATTGATTATTTCAGATTATATAAACACTATATAATTTTTATATAACTTTCCTTAATTTTTTTTGGAATATATAAATTTAAATTGGATTTATTATGGTTTATATATATTCTACTAACCTAAAAATACCAGATTATCACAAATAGATTTTATAAATACTTTTGTTGATTCTTACTGATTATATAATTGTTATATAACTTTTATAGATTGTTTCAATGGTTTTTGGTAACTATTATGCAATTAAAGAATTTGTGAAATTGTTATACAAATAATTCCCACTACAAAATTATTGTTTTTAGATTAACATATGTAATAACCATTTAATCTATTGTATATGATAATTAGATGAGTTTTATAAACTTATTTAATTATTGGCTTTATCACATATTTGAAAACCATTAAAATGGAAAATTTATGATTTTGCCATATAAATAAAATTCTAGAATCATATAAACATTAATTTGGTTATTTTGATATAATTCTAAGTCCCCAAATAGGAGAACCACTTTCCTAAAATCATTACGTTATCTTTCGATTAGAATGTCGGTTACTTACAATAATGTTATTACATTAGATTCCACATATTCCAGTTCGTGCGTTAATTCTCGTGGAACGTTTCTTCGCAACCTGTGAGTAATCTCTTCCACTTCCCCCTTTTTAACTTTTCAAATTTTGGGGTGCATCATGCTACACTTTTTGATTTACTTAACATGCTATGATCAGGTGTTATTATGTGAACGTCTTATGTGTATTCTATTAATCTATATGCTATCTGATGTCAAGTCTATTGCATGCTATAGTGTCTAGTGGATCCGCGGCTGACTAGGTTCCCCACGGCCACGGGTTGTAGCCTAGTATCGCCAACAGTATTAGACTCGCTCCTCGGGGCTTGAGCCTAATGCACGCTATTATCAGGAGTCTATTTATTTTGGTTGTTTGTGTTGTTGTTTGATTATGTATTCTTGTTTGGTAAATTTGGATTTATGGATATGTTAACCATGTTGATGATATGAGACCATTTACACACTAACCTTGAGGTGCATGTTAAAAATATTTTTTTTAAAATGAAATAAATATAAAACTGTTCTCTATAAAAAAGAGGAAATTATTCACCAACATTCTGTTGACCCAAAAATATATTTTTCTAACGTGGTGCAGGTTTTCAAAGTTGATGATCAAGTGATGTGGACACGTAGCATGGGCCTTAGGAAATTAAATTGAAATCTAGATATGTTTGTTTTGAACAATGTACGAACAATTTTGATTATTATATTCTATGTGACTATTTAAATGGGTATGCTTTAAATATTGAAACAATAATTAGTTGTCATGAGCTATGGGCAATCATCATGCCCCGTACCTTTCCGCTGCGGGTCGGGGTGTGACAATGTCAGCATAAAAATGCATGTGAGATACATAGGTTTTGTTGTTGAAGGATTCATGACTTGTAGTTAAAAGAAGTGTTTAACAAAAAGTAGTCATGAACCTTTAAAAGTGTTTTCTTTTATGAAATCATGTGAAAATCGATATGAAAATCAGATGATATAAAAGAATGACGTATGTTTAAATAAATAACCAAGTAAAAACGAGTTTGTATAAAATATGTTATTTGTAAAACAGTGTCTTGTAAACAATATGTCATGTCTCTGTATAAAATGTATCATGTCTTTGTTTCTGTCGAAGTGGTTTAGATAACGCTACGATATGTAATATCATAAAATCACTTATATATAGGAAGTACCAGCGGCGTATCCACCATGCTTTTATCATATTACACACGCCTCGTTATTTAAATCACTTACCAAATAACCACCAAAATGTCTTATCAAACCTATGTCAAATGTTATACACAAACAATGAATAATGTCACAATATCGAGTATAAACCATGTCTTGTATAATCAAATGTCTTGTATGGTGAATAAAAAGTATTTACTCAAACCATAGGCGAAATGTCACGTATAATCAAATGTCATGTATGGTTAATAAAAACTATTTACTAAAACCATAGGTATAATGTCACGTATAATCAAATGTCATGTATTGTGAATAAAAAGTATTTACTCAAACCATAGGTATAATGTCACGTATGATCAAATGTCATGTGAAAACCATGTACTAAGTATGCTAAGTAAACAAACCAAGTAGAAATGTAATGTAAATCAATGTGCCCATATGCTGGATAAACATATGCACCAAAAGTATTTATGAAATCAATGTGCTAGCATGCTTAGTTAACATACATAGCAAAACATAATTGAAATCATGTACTATATGTGTACTAAATGAACATAGCAAGTATATGTCATGAAAGCGTGAAAGCATGAAAGTAACAAGTAGGCACATGTGTATCACCCCAAAATATTTGAAAACGGTAAAAGAGGGGACTATGTACTCACTTGAGATTGCTAGGTATCCTCGATTAAGTGAACTACCAAAGCTCGGGCAATCAAGGAATCAAGTGGCACCTAGCATCGGATCACTATGTTAATAATCGGGACATAAATCGGGAGATCAGGTAGAATGAGGTCTCCTAAACCAAATGAGTATTGAAACTCATGTGATATGGTTTAAACAAGCCTACATTCTGATTTAGAACCTATCCTAAGTGCTTACGACCCGTTATGACTCGTTAAGGTAGCCTACGCTACTTAAACGCGTCATTTGCGCAAAAGCTCAAACGAATAGCCTAACTAGTCCTATGACAAGTATTTATATGCCCTAACATGTTTAATAACATTGTATAATCAGTTTATGTGACAAAATTTAGGTTACATATACTTAAAATGAAATTATGTGCAAAAAGGGCATTTTGGTCATTTTCCTAAGGCATATAAACTACCTATCATACAACTAATTAAACTAAGTGACCATAAGGTATAACCTCGGAAGGTTATTCCCTATGCAACTATGGTCACAATGGTCACAAAACATGTTTGGTCGGATCCTAATTATCGACCAAACGGGTCGCGTTCGAAAGTCTAAGCGGTTGTTTAGACAGCTTGACTGATGAGAGTGCAAAACATGAGCTTTAAGTGTGTTATAAGAAGTGTTTTATTTTGTTTTAAGTGATTGTGCGCGTTGAATGTGTTAACTATGAGTATTGGTAATTTTACAGGATAATCGCTTAATTCGGTGAAGTTAGGACGCCTGGAGGTGAAGTGGAACTACCGGGAATGATAAACAATGCAAAAGATACCATTCGGTAGATGTTTGGGTCAAGATATGGTTTGAATATTCACAAGCAACATGATAAAACAAAGTCCAGGGCCGTTTAGTAATTAAGTGGAAGTTGAACCATAGTCAAAAACTTCTAGCAAAGCTGCTGGAACGTGACTTACGGTGTGATTTGCTAGTCTACGGCAGAATAGGAGCAAGAACACAGAAAGTCAAGACCGTAACCTACGGTCTTCTCACTGTAGGCTACGGTGGATGTAACAAGCATTGGAAAACAAACATGCATGACAGTCTTATTATTAAATGAAGATCACATCAATATCAAATTGGTTTTTGTTTTTTTGGAGAACATTAAAGGGGGCGGTGCACGTGAGTATTTTGGGAGCTGACATCGTCAATCATCATAGACTCACGTGAAGGTGCAACCGTAAAAGAAAAGAAATGGGCCGATATATGAGACTTTTGGAGGAGTTTATTGGGTCAACAACACACGGCACATGGACTGACTTCATCATCAATTACATGAGGAGACTTTGGGGAATTTCTTTGGATTGGGCCGCACATGATTAGAGAGGAGGCCTTGGTTTTCAAAAAAAGACAACATATGATCACATCTTGACGGCATAGAGGGGGGATCAAAAACACAGTCGTCATATGTCAAGATGGAGACAAGGGACCAACTGTGCATTCTTATCACATCTTCCAAGCATGATATCTAACCTATTCGGGATGACAACTGATGCGGTAAAGACCAACATGCGCGGCTAAACCTCTTGTGACTTCCGCCCGGATGAACGTTTTCCTGGTTTGATGTATTTATTTGTTTTTCGATTCGTATAAACTGGTACAGCTTGACCACTTGTGTTGGATTATTGGTAAATGTTTCTTGTGTTTGAATTACTTGTCGTTTATTAAGCGTATTGGCAACTTCCTTGCGTTGTTAGCGGGTTGGTAAATTGGTGGGTAATTGATACAATCAAACGGGTTATTAGGTTGCATAGTGAATCTTAAAAACTATCCCTATTAACTAATCAAATTCATTAATTCCGAGGCCATGTCTATGTGGTGTTTTGAATCAGAAAACGGATTTTTATATTAAAACGGGTATTCGGGATTCCGGGTAGAGGTTACTTCTTCTCATCTTGATAACACTTTTCGTGACAAATTGTGTTTTCTTTCAAATTAATCAAAACCCAAATTCTAGAGTAGTAGTAGTTAATTAAATAATTTAGCTAAACACTAACCACATATTCCCCGTGGATACGATACCCTACTTACGCTATCTACTTAGTTTAATTAGGTTTTTGCATGACCCTTACGATAGTCATCATTGACTTACGACGCTAAACAAGCACTATACTAAAAGTGATGAGTTAAACATGTTAAAACATGTTTAACTAAGTTAGAAAATAGTTTTGATATCAAAACAAAGTGTTTTGATACCCGAAAATAGTTTCGTCGCAAAATGTGCATAATCGGGCATTTTGACCGAAACTATGACTCGTCACTTTGACTAGTCAACGTGGTAATCAGTAGGTATAGTCACAAAGGACTATAACCATCGTGATTACGCTCACGTTGTAAAGTTCAAACGAACTTTGTATTGACCGAATCATGTACAAAGCAGAAAGTCAAACATTGTTTGACTTTCTTGCTTGAAATACATAACCAAGCATGAAAGAAACTTACAAGAGGTCCAAGCTTGGAATAAGAACTCAAGAATGCTCACGTAGGTGGTCTTCAACTATGTGAATACCTCCACTTAGAGCAGATTAGAGTGGAAAGATCAAATGAACAAGGAAAAATGTAGAAAACCCATGGCTATTTATAGATTTCTTGAATCAATAGGATCAATACAAGTGTTTTAAAACATGATCATGGCCTTACACTTGTTGCACACTGATTTAGGGGCTTGGTCAACACTTAAACAAGCCCATAGTATGCAAAAACTATGATCAAAACCAATGGGAACAGGCTGTTTTGAAAGATTCAATGAATCTGCTAGCTCCAGGCCTCACGGGCCGTGAAGGTAACAGCACTGGGCTTCGCGCCCAGCCTAAGGGTCTGACCAGAAAGTTTCATTTTTGGCAAAACAGGCCCCTGCATGCTAAAAACTTGATTTTCGACGCGTTTAACCCCCTGAAGGGGTAAGGTCCCAAAAACCTCATAATAAGTATTTGGGACCATACCATAACTCTGCCTTTTCACCTTTTAACCTTGCGCGGCCGCGCACTGGTCTTGCAAAAGGAAGAGAGTAATCAGCAATTTATAATCGCGCGCCCAAAGGAGAACATAAATCCTTGCGCCTTCTCCCATTAGCAAAGGATGAAAATCCTGAGATTAATACTTCCGCCCAAATATCCAGACTTGGATATTATTTTACCCAGACTTGGGATTTATTCATCTGTTTCCACATGGTAAGGTGTCACACCAGATTACAGCAGAAACCTTCCAGAAGGAATACAATCGTGCACCACCCAGACGGTTACAACCGTCTGGACACGTGTCATTACCGCAGACGCCCCTGAAATCACAACGAAGGCATGCAATTGGAGAGTAATCTCCACTTGATCACTTTACACGTGGCAAATCCCCAGCCTTCGATCAAGACCACGATCCGTGTGCTCTCACGTCGGATCAAAGAACTTAAACGGAAGGAAATGTAACCGCTTACGGGATTAGCATCTTCCGTTAACTTTTCATTAACGGGTTTTCCCGCCCAAACGACTCCCGGCTATAAATAAGAGAAGCAACCCAGGTATGAATTCAGACTACACACACTATTCAGACACAACTTCTTTTTCATTATCAATACTTATTCTCACACCGGAGTCGGGTCAATGAGAGAACCCTCTTCTCCCCTTGGCGAGGCTAACGGTGTTCTTTTTTGCAGAACCATCGGAGAAGAAGATCAGCTGCAACTGAATCAATCGAGAGAGAGCTAACCCTTTTATGCGGATTCAAACCCCCTAGATATCTCGGTTCCGACCATTTATCTAGTGTTTCTTCATTGGCGCCCACCGATTCCTCAGTTTTCTAGTTTCTATCTTGTTTCGATTCAGTTCGTCCCATTTTCTGTTTTGCACATGGAAGAAAATTCGTCATCTCACCGGCAACCTGGTCCTCGACCAAACGTCGGAAACAATTTCCAAATAGAAGGATCCCCAGAACATTGGTTTAACAGATGCCAAGCTGCTTTAGACACAATCGTTATACAAATCGCCAGATCTGATTTCCCAAACATCAGATCTGGAAGAGAAATCAACACTACAGTATTGGACCCACCAACACCACGTAGGGGGGACATCCAATCCAGCCAATCCAGATATAGCAGTTATCAGAAACCTAAACAAATACACATGGTTCAAGGAGGTCCGTCACGAAGACCAAATAAACGAAACTATGATCAACATTGGAGAGAACAGCAAGTCGTGTTTCCTGTTGTTCCTGGGGGCCCTCAGGAAGAACGACCAGTGATTATTACTGGTATTTTCGGTCATTACCGGACGGACTATATGTTCACAGATCCGGGAAGCTCGATGGACATCATATACGAGCAGTGTTTTAAACAACTTGACCCAGAGGATAAAGCACGTCTAGAACCGGTTGATTTTCCCCTCACCGGATTCTGCAACGAAGCTGTATTCCCATTAGGGCAAATAGCTTTCCCTGTGACTCTATCAGATGGCGAGCATTCACGAACAGTCACAGTCAATTTCATGGTCATGCCAGCAGTTTCACGCCATGATGTTTTACTCGGAAGAAGGTCACAAAGAGAATTTAGCATGATCACTTCTATTCCACATGCTGCATGCGGATTTCCAACGGAAACCAGAGTTGCAATTTTATACTCAAGTAAAGAAGTCATGTACGTGGACGACGAGCCACCAACAAAGGTAGTAAAACCTTCGGCATCAAACGAACCAGAGAAATGGGTCCTGAACAACGAATACCCAGAGCAGACTATTCTGCTAGGACATGTCATTTCACCGGCAACACGAATACAACTGAAAGAATTGTTGTCTAACAACAAAGATATATTTGCTTGGTGTCCAGCAGACATGACTGGAGTTCCACGCGACATCGCGCAACATTGTCTAAACATCAAACCATCAGTAGAACCTGTTGCTCAGGGGAGGCGCAGCTTCAGTGAAGAAAAAGCAAAGGCCATGGACGAGCAAGTGGCAGAGTTACTTAATGCGGGAATCCTGCGCGAAGTAAAATACCATACATGGGTTGCCAACCCAGTCATGGTACAAAAACATAGTGGCGGATGGAGAATGTGCGTCGATTTCAAAGACCTGAATAAAGCATGCCCAAAAGATTGTTACGCGCTTCCAGAAATAGACAAAAAAGTCGACTCTCTAGCACCGTTCAGATGGAAGTGCTTTCTCGACTGTTACAAAGGTTACCATCAGGTCCAGATGAAGGAAGAAGACGAAGATAAAACCGCATTCCGCACAGACAAAGGCATTTTCTGCTACACTAAAATGCCCTTTGGCCTGCGCAATGTCGGCGCAACTTATCAGCGTCTAATGGACACAGTTTTCAATAGTGACATTGGCAAGACAGTTGAAGTATACATGGATGACCTCTTCATCATGATCCATGAAGAAGACTCAATGCTCAACAATATTCAGCGCACATTCGACTCTCTGCGCAGCGTAAATTTAAAGCTCAACCCAACAAAATGCTCCTTCGGCATGGAAGAAGGAAAATTTTTGGGTTTCATAGTCACAAGAGATGGCTTTAAAGTAAATCCAGAAAAAGTACAGACCGTCCAGCTAATGCCTTCACCCGCAACTATGAAAGAAATGCAAAGGCTCGCTGGACGCTTAGCAGCCTTAAAACAGATTCTTGGCTAACCATGCGGCAAAATCTTATCCATTTATCAGTACGCTACGAAACTGCGGAAAGAAAACTCCCTTTCAATGGACGCCTGAAGCAGAAGCAGCATTCAAACAAATGAAAGAATGTTTAATTCAGTTACCAACGCTGACTGCGCCAAAAGAAAAAGAGCCGTTAATCTTATATTTGTCAGCCGCGGAAGTAGCGGTAGGTGCAGTATTAATGGTAGAACGAGAAAACATTCAGACTCCAATCTACTATATCAGCAAAATGCTCACCGGCCCCGAAACTCGTTACTCAATGATAGAAAAATTGGTTCTAGCACTAGTACACGCATCCCGGCGCTTGCGCAGGTACTTCTCAGGCCATGTCATCACGGTTCTCACGAATTATCATTTAGGCCAAATCTTGTCAAAACCTGATGTAGCGGGAAGATTGGCTAAATGGGCCATTGAGCTGGGAGGATACAACATTTTTTACAAGCCAAGACCAGCAATCAAAGGGCAAGTTCTAGCAGACTTCGCCACCGAAGTTCCCATCGATAAAATACAAGAATGTGAGGCAATCCAGAACCCTACACCTGTTTTCGACGACAGAGTCTGGACCTTACACACAGATTGCGCTTCCAATGATGATAGAGCAGGAGCAGGCCTCCGATTGGTCAGTCCGGATAATCACGAGCTTACATATGCCATACGCTTAGACTTCCAATGTACCAACAATGAAGCAGAATACGAAGCGTTTCTAGCTGGCCTTCGTTTAGTGCTAAAAATGGGGGCAAGAAATCTTGAAGCTAACGTCGACTCAAAACTAGTAGCCGAGCAGGTTAACGGCCATTATGATGCAAAAGGAGAAGCTATGGCATTATACCTTGAACAAGCGCGAATACTAATCAGCCAATTCCAAACGTTCAAAGTTAACCACATAAACAGAAGCGAAAACAAGCACACCGACGCGCTAAGCAAGTTAGCTGCTACCAGCTTCAAGCACCTAGCAAAGGAGGTACGCATAGAGGTACTGTCCAACCCTTCCATTCACCTCAAACAAGTAAACGTCATAGAAACGGGAAATCCATCCTGGATGTCCTCAATTATCTTGTACCTTCAACACGGAAAACTTCCGGAAGGAAAAGCAGAAGCTCGAAAAATACAACACAAAGCGATAAATTACGAAATGGCGGATGGCGTCCTTTACCAAAAGTCATTTATGGGCCCATTACTACGCTGTGTTGATAAAACAGATGCCCAATACCTAGTCAGAGAAATCCACGAGGGTTTATGCGGAATACACGCGGGACCGCGCATGGTCGTGGCAAAAATAATGAGCGCCGGATACTACTGGCCAGGGATGCACATGGACGCAGTTGATTTATTAAGAAGATGCGCAGCCTGTCAATGCCACGCCCCAAAGACACTCCGACCCAAAAATCCGCTAATTCCCGTTACTTCCTCCTGGCCATTCCAACAGTGGGGCATCGATCTTGTCGGCCCATTTCCTGACGCGCCAGGAGCAGTAAAATTCATCATCGTGGCGGTCGATTACTTCGCCAAATGGGTGGAAGCTAAAGCTTTGGCCTCAACAACAGCAATGGTAATCCGCAAATTTATATGGGAACATATCATTTGCAGATTCGGATTACCATTGCGCATTATTTCCGACAATGGTACAAACTTCGCCTCAGAAGATCTTCAGAAATGGTTCAAAGAAATGAAGATCGAACATAATTTCGCCTCCGTCGCACACCCCCAAGCAAACGGTCAAGTAGAAAGTGTGAACAAACAGATCGTCGATGGCATAAAAGCGCGGCTAGGAACAGCACGCAGAGGGTGGGTCGACGAACTCCCCAGCATCCTTTGGGCACATCGAACAATGCCAAAGACTAGCACAGGCGAAACCCCGTTCAGTCTAGTCTATGGGTCTAAGGCCGTCATTCCAGCTGAGACCGGCTTACCATCACCGCGCATGATAGCCATGGAAAAACAGAACAATGAACAAGAGCGAAGAATGGATTTGGACCTTCTGGAAAAAAGGCGCGAGAACGCCGCCATAACGGAAGCAAGGTACAAATCCAAACTCGAACGCTGAAACGCTGAAAAGCCGGAAGCAAGGTACAAATCCGCGTATGCACCTTTGTCCCCGGTGATTTCGTCCTGCGCGACAATGAGGCTTCAAACGCTGAAAAGCCGGGCAAATTAGCGCCAAAATGGGAAGGGCCATACATCATCAACGAGGTCCTAGGCAAAGGGGCATATACCCTAAAAAGGATCGATGGGACCTTAGTTCCCCGCACCTGGAACGCACAACAGTTGCGCAGGTGTTACATATAAACCAAGTCTACAAAAGCGGAAAGAACATATAGGCAATGTATTTCTTTATTATGTCTTGTATTACAAGCCTTGCGCTCTTATCAATACAAACATCATCTTACTTATGTCACTATTTATTACAAATTGCATGTAATTTCTTTGGTTCGCGCGAAAACAATATGGTCAAACATTGTACACCTCATGAACAGTCTAAACCAGGCAAACGATCATGCCTTTTGGACAAACGTTCAAACATGAGCACAATACCATCTCTCGTTCGCCTTACCTATCCAAAAGCAATTAAGAACATGCAACATATTGTAATCTAAGCAGCAATTTACAAGCACGACAGTGCATCAAAATATACATTACCCAGTGTAACATAAAACACTTCTTAACAAAGATCATGACAATGATCTTTGGAAATTTTTAGTACCAAAAGCTAAGAAGATATACAATAATCACACCGGTGATCTTCAAAAAGCAGTTTGTGCTAACAGATTAACATAAACATCAAAAGAAAGGATATACAACTCCCAAACCTAATCAACAGCAAGTTCATCTTCAACATCCACTTTCCCCGAAGGTTTTTTCCGACGTCGATACACCAACCGACACCCTCCTTCCCGGATCGTCGGAAAACGAGCAATCAAACCATCCACATCCAGCACAACAATACTATTATCAGTAACCCTCCCTTGCCGGAGAACTTTATCATCAGAACAAGCCACCATAGAAGGACCAGCAAGGATAGAGTTCTCACTGGTAGCCGTCAGTGGAGGAGAATCAGCAAGTAGCAAGAGAGCTTCAGCAGCTTCTCGAATCCTCAGGATATCTGAGAGTCGTCGGGAATGAACGGTACGTTTTCCCCTCATTTTTTTCCAAATTAAAGAGATAAACAAGCACCCCAATGCATATATATAAAAGAACTCAACCTCGGGAAAGGAGAAACCTACTCATCATTAATTGTCAGAACTATATCACATCCAAACGGCGCTACAGGAACCAGGGTCATTTCCTCATTAATGAAGTCTGACAAGCGCCACTACAAATCTCAAGACAAAGGAGAAAAATACCCACTCTTACTGCCAGCTGACGTCATTACACGTCAGAGCATGATTACAAAGTCACATTTTGTCACTTTCTTCAACAAATTAAAGCTTCTCAGAGAAGGTTCCTTATTTCTCGCGCCCAAAAGCATTTCCCTCTCATTAGTCCAGTGCTCCACTTATTTACATAAGTACAACACTAGACTGGGGGGACTTGAAGGGGTAAGGTCCCAAAAACCTCATAATAAGTATTTGGGACCATACCATAACTCTGCCTTTTCACCTTTTAACCTTGCGCGGCCGCGCACTGGTCTTGCAAAAGGAAGAGAGTAATCAGCAATTTATAATCGCGCGCCCAAAGGAGAACATAAATCCTTGCGCCTTCTCCCATTAGCAAAGGATGAAAATCCTGAGATTAATACTTCCGCCCAAATATCCAGACTTGGATATTATTTTACCCAGACTTGGGATTTATTCATCTGTTTCCACATGGTAAGGTGTCACACCAGATTACAGCAGAAACCTTCCAGAAGGAATACAATCGTGCACCACCCAGACGGTTACAACCGTCTGGACACGTGTTATTACCGCAGACGCCCCTGAAATCACAACGAAGGCATGCAATTGGAGAGTAATCTCCACTTGATCACTTTACACGTGGCAAATCCCCAGCCTTCGATCAAGACCACGATCCGTGTGCTCTCACGTCGGATCAAAGAACTTAAACGGAAGGAAATGTAACCGCTTACGGGGTTAGCATCTTCCGTTAACTTTTCATTAACGGGTTTTCCCGCCCAAACGACTCCCGGCTATAAATAAGAGAAGCAACCCAGGTATGAATTCAGACTACACACACTATTCAGACACATCTTCTTCTTCATTATCAATACTTATTCTCACACCGGAGTCGGGTCAAGGAGAGAACCCTCTTCTCCCCTTGGCGAGGCTAACGGTGTTCTTTTTTGCAGAACCATCGGAGAAGAAGATTAGCTGCAACTGAATCAATCGAGAGAGAGCTAACCCTTTTATGCGGATTCAAACCCCCTAGATATCTCGGTTCCGACCATTTATCTAGTGTTTCTTCACCCCCGTTAACCCAATTTCAAGGCTCTACAAGGATATTAAAGCATAGGGGAGTTGAAATATGCTTGAAAATATCATGGATGTCGGTTCGTTTGGTCGTACGATCGCGTTGTTCGGTTAATTACGGCGAAACTCGAACGGATGCGAAAACGATCCAAATTGCGCGACGAATGATATTTTTTCATTCCAATCACTAAAATAAAATATTTTAATGATTACAAAAAATTTTGGATGTCCGGATATGTTCAGAACGTAAGATATGCGTGAAAATGCAAACTTATGCAGTTTTTTGACGCTTTTAGTCCCTGTTGATCACTTAAGCATATTTTCTCATACCGAACCCCTCAAAGTATATTTCTAAGATATGTTAAGGTTATTTATGGTATGTTTAGATTATGATCATGTTTTAAAATGTACGTTGTTATACGAATTGGCAGACTTTTGCAGTTTGACGCAAATAGTCCCTGAGATCTAATAAACTTGTTTTTGCCACACCAAACCCTTCAAAACTTAATTCTAAGTTATGTAAGGGTTATTTAAGGTATGTTAAGCTTATTTCACTGTTCAGGAGTCTTTTTCGTGTTAAACTGATTATGTTTGCGTAACAGTTTGCGTATAACTTTCTAGAAAGTGTTTAAGAGCTCGAATTCAAACAAGAATTGATATGTGTAGTTGTCACATGTATTTGTACAAATCCCTAGAATGAAACACAAGATTTCATTGGATTCGTATTTGTATGATGGTCGTAGAGGCACAGATGTCACAGGTGGGTTAAGTGGTTTAGGCTTTCCGTATTATTGCACATGTGCAGTACAAAAAAAATTATTTTTTTTATATATAAAAACCTCCGAAATTAAATAATAAAATTGTAAAAAAAAAATGGTAGGTTTTTTTAGGCTTTTTTAGTTAGTTTTTTAAGTTTCTCATTTAAACTAGTTATATATATATATGACAAAGATCCGTTAGGAACCACCCTTTATTGCGAGAACCGCGAGAACCAATGTGAACACAACCAAAAATGCCTAAAAATAGCTAAAAACACACAAAAAACAAATTTTCTTCATATTTTTTATAAAAAATCGCTACTTTTAGTAGCAAAAAAAAAAAAAATTTTGCTACTAAAAGTAGCGATTTTAACATAAAAAATATTAAAAAAATTTAGATTTTTTTTAGATTTTTTGGGGGTTTACTTTTTAGCATTTTAGCTTGGGGAGGGGGGGTGGGGGGTTTAGGTTTTTAGGGGGTGGGGGATGGGGTTGGGGGGGGGGGTTAGTTTTTTTTAGGTTTTTTGGGGGTTTTAATTTTTAGCATTTAGCTTGGGGGGGGGGGGGGGTTAGGTTTTTTTTTTGGGGGGAGGGGGTGGGGGGGTTTAGGTTTTTTTAGCTATTTTAGGTTGTGTTCACATTGTTTCTCGCAATAAATGTGTTTCTCGCATGAACCTTACCCTATATATATATATATATGTGTGTGTGTGTGTGTGTGTGTGACACACATACGTATACATACATACAATTTTCATGTATCATACTTCAATCATCATTATTTTCCTGAAAAACCATGTTGATCATCCATGCAAATACATTTTCATGCTTTAACATAAAACATTTTACCATCTAATCAAAACACATACTCACGGCTCTCTCACACACAAAGTTTCACTTCCATTTTTAGTTTGTGTTAAAATCATTTTCATGTTTAGAATCCAAGTATGTGAAGAAGCCAAGTATTTTTGAAACAAATCCACAAAAATCATAGTCAGGAATCAACATTAGGAATTTTAAGTAGGTTTATACCTTCTTGAGAACAAGGTGGGTTTTGTTGATGATTCTTGAAAGAAAAAAGCTTCTAACTCTTGAAAACGCCTTGGAATGGAATTCAAATCTTCAAAGCAACTTGGAATGGCTTTGAAGGCACTTGATTCTTCAACAAATGAACAAAGTTCAACAATGGAGGTATGGTGTATGTGGGTTCGACCGGGAGGAAGAGAGGGAGAGGTGAGAAAGAGTGTTGTGAATTGTGTGGTGAAGTTTGAGAGTAAAAATGGTGTAGTGATTGATTTATAGGTTAAGTAGGCTTAATACTTGGAAGATGGTGGTGTTGGGAGGCACCTATGGCTGCCACATACCCCCCCAAGCTTATTCATCAATATATTTAATTTAAATAGATTATGTTAAATACTTGTATAATTAACGGGTATTCAACAGATAACCGGGTGTAATACTGTGCGTTTTATTCATGATTTATGGCGTTAAATACTATTTCTACTAATTTATAAAAATTAGCTTGCCATAATATTATTAAGTGTTAAATTTTACGCCTCAGTTAACCAGGTCATTTAGTTATGTACGCGGTATCGGGCAGT
>JARYGA010056242.1:0-17642 GCA_030545235.1 Helianthus tuberosus
AATCAGCTCACTTCCTACCTATACGAGAAGACTACAAGGTAGAAAGATTAGCCCGAATCTACATGGACGAAATTATCTGTCGACACGGTATGCCTCGCGGCATCATCTCTGATCGTGATGGTCGGTTTACTTCGCGACTGTGGGAAACGTTTCAAGCTGCACTCGGTACTGAGCTTAATCTGAGTACCGCATTCCATCCACAAACCGATGGTCAGACTGAAAGAACGATCCGTACTTTGGAAGACATGCTTCGCTCTTGTGTCATAGACTTCGGTGGTAATTGGGACACCTACCTACCGTTGGTTGAATTCTCGTATAATAACAACTATCATTCCAGCATCCAAATGGCACCGTTCGAGGCCTTGTAAGGAAGAAGATGTCGATTGCCTATTGTATGGCACAAGATCGGTCACTCGCAATTAACCGGTGTCGAGCTATTGCAAGAAACAGCTGACAAAATCCTCCAGATTCGAGACAACTTGTTGAAAGCTCGAAGTCGACAGAAAAGTTACGCCGATAGACGACGCCCCCTTGAATTTGACGTTGGCGACTACGTACTCCTAAAGGTATCACCTTGGAAGGGTGTGGTCAGATTCGGCAAGAAAGGGAAACTAGCGCCTCGATATGTTGGACCTTTTAAGATTCTGGAAAGGATCGAAAAATTCGCCTACAGACTCGAACTACCGGAGGAACTTAGTAACGTTCACCCGACTTTCCATGTGTCTAACCTCCGAAAATGCCTTGCTGAGCATGATATCCCAGTTCCTCTCGAGGATCTCCAGATAAACGAAACACTACACTTCATGGAGAAGCCTGTTGAAATCATGGATCGCCAAACCAAGCAGCTCAGACGCTCGCGTATTCCTATTGTGAAAGTCCGATAGGAAGGCAAACGGGGCGCAGAGTTCACTTGGGAACTCGGAAGTGCCATGAAGGCGAAGTACCCGCATTTGTTTGTTACGGCTTCATCCTAATTTCGGGACGAAATTCCCTCAACTAGGGGAGACTGTAACACCCAGTGTTTCGAAAGTCAAAGTCAAGATTGAAGTAAAAGGAAGAAAAGATTGCTAATTGCAATCTGTCACTCCTTGCTCACATCCTGGTTTGATTTCTTTGACTTGTAATTAGTCTAGTTAATCGATTACGTTAGTTGTATTATGTGGAGTAATTTTTAAGAATCGAGGTAATAGAAGTATATTTATCGCTATTAATCGCCTTACGACTGTGAACTATAGGAAGTAACAATACGATAAAGCTAATTAAACGCTAATCGAACTAATCTAATCAACATTGAATCACAATCAAACTCGCAACTCGAATTACGCATTTTGGTTATTAGTATACGTGTGTGTGTGCCTTATGTGTTACTTGTGCATGTTTAATTTATGTTATGTGTGGTAATCAATCGAAACTCAATCGCAATCGAACTCAATCGCAATCGAACTCAATCGCAATCGAAACAGTATGATAATTGGTGTAGAAGAGATAGTGCAAGATATGAATAGTTGGGGTTAAAAGTAATTTGAATAGGAAACTCTCTCGTATCACAATACTCGCAATCGAAATCAAAATAGCAAAACGTCGTACCGAACACTCGAAACAGGTGACTGATCGACCAGGCAGCTAACCGATCGGCCAGTTGTCCGATCGAACTACTGTTCAATCGAACAGCCAGTCGGCCAACCTGCTGACCGATAGACCAGGCTCACCCTCCTCACCTTTCCACTTTGGGAAACCCTATAAATACCCCTTGTCACTTTCATACTTTCTACTTTTGCCAACTCTCTGTCCGACCAGCGCCTTCACCTCGGTTTTTCTCCGATTTCTCTCAATTCCGGTAAGATCTCATCCTAAATCTTATACTTCCTTAATCTACAAGCACCCCTACACCTTTCTATCTTTTGAATCTTAACTTTTAACCGTGAAATCATCAAGATTCAAGGTGTTCTAGGATGACATCATCATGTGTTCTTGAAGAACTTCATGTTTTGGCCTCAATCCACCAAGAACAACTTAGATCTAACCGATTTCCACATAAATAAACATAGATCTTTCATAGATCTATACATATTCACAAAAAGGATTGAAAGACGGTTTTCAACTTTCTTTCAACTCTTTTACACTTAACACACTCAAAACTGATAGAATCGGAGCTTGTACCAACTTACTACTCATCCTTGTGGTCGTGTTGGCTCAAGATCCGGATTCCATCCATGAGAATACCGATTTCGGGTTAAACATGGAACACCGTCTCGAACAGTTAACTAATCAGATTTGGGTGATTCCTGTCCGATCAGGTGAACCAAGTATTGACGAGGTTTCTGTTGTTTGATACGTATCAAAACGCCTCGATAAAATGACAAACAATAAAAAACAACCAAGTGTAAGACGAACAGGACGACCAGGATGATGTGCCGTCTGATCGGACTGTTGTCCGAACGGACAGCCTGTCCGAACGACTGGTCAATCCGAACGGCTTGCACCTTGGGTCCTACACTCAACCATTTTTTGCCAACTGAGTGTTGAATGAATTGCTTTCCGATCGGACTACCATCCGATCAAACTACCATCCGATCAAACTACCATCCATATTATGAAACATTTAAACTTCATGATCAGTGCACAAAGGGTGCCGCCCGATCGAACGACCGTCCGATCGAGTGGCAACTGCTGTGAATCTGTTCTCAATGAAGTGCCGATTGATCGAATTGCTGTCCGATCGAATCGATCGACCAACCAGAAAGGTAGAGGCACTTCGATGTTTTCAAAATGCTACAACGAAAACTGCAAAAGACAAGCCATCATACACAAACACATCCTTCACAAAGAAAGAAACAATCCACTCGAAAGGTTAACCAACCGGATGACCAGCCGAGCGGACTAGTGTCCGAACGACCAGTTGTCCGATCGAACTGCTGTTTGACCCACCATCCCTTATTTTGTTTTACGCGTCGCTTATCGTTATGCTATAAATCTGTTCAGGCTAATTCCTACTCTCTAGCGCTCCCTTCAATCCATTCAATCGCTGTGAGTATACCTTTTTGCTTTCGCACTTTTGGGTGTTACATACGTTACTTATACTAAGTCACATCGAACACACACTACGCTATACTTTAAACGCTAACCGATTACCGCATGCTATACGTGACTTGATGAATGCTTGTTTGTTATGTTTACACATGGAATGCTGTCTACCTGCCTTAACGACGATAGTTCTATAGTTTGGACTCAGCACCCGCTCACGCGGGGGTTGTTATGGACAATTATTTGCATGGATTACAGTGGTGATCATGTATTACGAACTGCCTTGGGCAGTCAACCCACAGTCATTGGTATCGATAGGTTCATGTCGATAACTAACATGCTTCGTTTTACTCGGTGTACGTGCTGGTTATGCGTAAACTATTTCGAACTCTATATGCTATTATCAAACTTGTATGCTCGCCTTTACACTATATGTATTGACTTTTTTTTAACGTATGTGACAGGTGCTTAGGATGCTTATCTGCTAGGAAATCGAGGCTAGAATAAGGTCTTAGAGACCAACAAATAGTTGTCTGTACAAATGAAATCTGAGTTGTCGGAACATAACTATTTGACTAGATTTTGTCTGTAATAATTATGTTATCTTTTATGACATGGTATGGGACATGTTGCTTTAAATAATTGGTAATTATAGTTGTTATGGAAACTTATGGACAATCTGTTTCGCTTAGTGCCACGCCCCGATGTTTCCGCCATCGGTTGGGGTGTGACACCGTATTAGTCACACCCTCCAATCTCACAAAACCAAAGTAGTTACCTCTGTTGTCCCGTTTCTTGGCCACGTATGTGTCCTTGACCACACCATGTGGGAGAAAATCCCTCCAAAGCAGAGACCGTGATACGTTCCCCGGAAGGTTACTTACGAAAAACGTTGTGGTCAGCTTCTGTTGGTTCTTTCCATTCCTTTCCCCTCTTCGGTAGTTGACATCCATCCGCTTCCGGTGTGACGGAACTATGAGGAAGAACAAAAAACGCTCATCATGTGTGTGTGTTGTGAATGTATTTGGTTATACAGTCGATATCATCCTATGATATAGTACATTTGTTTTAAATCATGGATGAAAAATATTAAAAATACGAAGTTTAATCATCATGGAGGAATCATTTTTAAAGAAGGAAGATTAGCACCATTTAGTTTTTGGTCAACCAAAGTCAACGTAAGGAAAAGAAAAAAGGACCAGTAACAAACGTCTTGATTTTGGTGTGTTTTCTACACAAGATATGTAAAAAAACACAGGTGAAAGATGGAAGGAGAACAACCAGTTAACACAGGGATTGTTTAGGTATAAGAAAACAACAATACCTCGTTTCAAGTTCCATGATTGACGTCAAAGAACTATAACACTTGGACTATTTTGTTGGAGTTGGTATTAGATGCTTAAGGAGTTTGGGAGGTGATTGGACTCTGGGAGGTGATTGATCCGGTAATGCGTGACGCCGTGGACGTTAAGAAAAACAAATTCTTTTTCAAGCGCTATCGGTAAACATACTTTTCAAGTTGCTAAAAACCGAAGTGCAAAAGATATTTGGGAGGCTTTATGAGTAAGATTTCTTGGTGCTGACAGGGTTCAAAAGGCTTGACTAACTACTTTAAGGAGAGAACTCGAGCAACTTCGCATGAAGGAGATAGACACGATTGAAGAATTTGCTGGTAAATTAAGTGGGTTTGTCTTAAAGTTTAGCAAACTTGGGCCGAGTCTTGAGGATGAAGTAATGGTTCGAAAGCTGTTAGATTTTGTACCAAAGAAGTATCTTCAAATTGTTGCTTCCATTGAGAAGTATTCGGATATCGAAAGCATGCCATTTGAAGAATCAATATGCAGGTTGAAGGCCTATGAGGAACGAATCAAAAAGCAAGACGAGACGGGTGATAATGATCAAACTAAGGTATTATTATCTAAAATTGTTGGTCAAAGTTCTGATACTGTGGACAAGACTCTAAACCGATGGTCAAGAGAAGAATGGAGAGTTTGGTTGTAAGTGTTGTAGACGAGGGTGGTCTAGCCAAAGTAGTCGTGGAAGAGGTCGTGGTCGTGGTCGAGGAGGACGATACCACAGAGATAAAAGGTTTATCATATGTTATAATTGTCATTAAAAGGGTCATTATGCAAGTGAATGTCCTAAGAAGGAGTCAAAGGAAGAAGTAGCAAACTTGACTGAAAAACATGATCTCTCACTGTTTTAAATAATAACGTGTCCATATCAAGATTAAGGGGGTGAATGAATCTTGATATAGGTATTAAATAGTTAGAGACAATTATTAGTTTAAAGGAATATGTTTATCTAGTTTTTTAATTAATTGGTTAATTAAGTATTAGAGTTGGTATAGGTTTAGGACTTAGGTTAGCTTGTTTAACAAGTAATAAATTTAGTATACATAGATGGGTTAGATTATGTAATTATTAGGATGTTTTGCTTTATTCTTTATTAATTTATAAAAGAAGTCGAGAGGAGTTCTCATAAAATTATTGTGTTGGTGCGTTTTTTTTCCGATTGATTCCAACAAAGAATACAGGACCAAACTGAAGAAGAAGACTATAATCAAACCTTACTCTTGGATATTTGTTGCCAATGAATAAGAACACAATTTTGTAAGCTGTAGACGAATTTATGGTTGGGTATAATTTTTTTAAGGGGGATATAAGGTTTACTTTTTTACATCCCATTTCCTTTCATCACTAGACCAAAAAAATACAATATACAAGACTAAATTTCAACTCCTTCACATTTCATTTTTTTAGATATTTAATCTGAATTCGTATTTTTAATTTCAAATAGGGTCGTAGTTACCCGCGTGTTGCGCATAGACGCAGTTGAAATTCAAAACATATAGCACACTAAGACAACCAATAAATAAATTTGTAAAGTTAAATAAAATGATATCTAAATGGGTTATGCTATTTTCGTCGTTACTCGGCTCTGAACATCAAATAATAAGAAAAGGTAAAATAATATAGTAAATAACAAAGGTAAACGAAAAAGAAAACGATAAAAACTCGGTCGGATTCGGTGCGCTCGTTATAGCAAAGAAAAAGAAGTTAAATAAAATGTTCAAAAGAGTATCGGCACATTCGTTAAAACACTAAACTAAAAAAATTGTCATACTCATTATAGCAAAGAAAAAGAAAAGTTAAAAAATATGTCTAAAACGGTATTAATGTATTTGTTAAAAAAATTTATTTAGAGTTAGAAAAGTAATTTATTTAAAGTAAAATAAAAAATATACAATAGTTAAACTAATATGGGTTGTAAATGAAAAAGTTTTAGTAATTTCTAAGTTTAAGTCAATGTGTAGTGGGGCTTCATATGGCGCCCTTTTATCCTATAACGCCTGACACACCACTATGGGCGGCCTTATGAGGCAAAAAAAGGGGAGGGGAGCGCGATCTATATAGCGCCGGTATGGGGGAACTTTTAAAAATTTGGACCAATCAAATTTAAGCAAGGTTTTTTATAATTAATTAATAAAATTGAAAATTAATAATTAGGTAATGATGGGTAGGGGCTTTATGACTACGTGCTCTAGTGATATAACGCCCCATAAAGCCTCCGTGTGACGTGGCACTACACGTGTCGCATAACGCCCCACAAGGGGCTTTATGACTACGGATGGCCCCACATTTACTAAAGAGGGTGTTAATTTGCTCAGTTGAACTCAGAGGTTTTTTTCATCATTTTATGTTTTAATGAATTAAAAAAAATAGAAATTAGAGAAAAATGCCCGGATAGTCCCTGTGGTTTCGCATTTTTTCACCTATAGTCCCCAACTTTCTAAAACTACCTGAATAGTCCCCAAGTTTTCAATTTTTGTTCCCGGATAGTCCCTGGGTCTAACTTCAGTTTGTTTTCCCTGTTAAGTGGGTGTGAAATGACCAAAATACCCTTTCCTTAAAAGGCCAAACCACAGGGACTATCCGGGCATCTTCTTCATTTTTATTTATAAAACCCCACCACCACACTTCATCTTCAACCTCCACCCACCATCACCCTCCTCCACCCTCCACCATCACCGCCATAGTCACACCGCCTTACTCCCTTGCTTCTCTGGTCGGTACAATCGGAAGACGAAACCACAGTAATCTCAACGATAAGCATCTCCAACCTCACCCAAACCCTTGCCTCTTTAACAATCTCAACGATAGCCATTTAACAATCTTCGACTATCACGAGTTGGCCTGTCAAGAGTTTATCTAATTTCTACGGTCGGCACAGTCACCCTCCCCTGCTTCTCCGGTCGGTACAATCGGAACAAACGGAGCCTGTTTATTAATAAGAATATTATTATTGTTGTTATTAGGTTTTCTCCGTCGATCTCTACGTGACCGCTTTAACCTTACCGGTGATGAGAATTTTCCGGCGATCTTCAGCATCTTCTGAAACTGCTTGAAATCGAGTGTAGGATTGATTGTTATGTTATGTTTCCGACGTCGGTTCGGCGGTCTCCGTCGTAGAACACCACCGGAAACTCAACCGATTTGCCTTCAAATTCTTCAAACATTTTTGTGTGTATAGATGTTGAAACAGGTTGGGTGAGCTGAAACAGGGGTGTATATATATATAGTGAGGGGAAGATCTATTGTCGATGGCAACTTTGTCATACTTTCAAGGTAGTTCTGCTTCCCAATAACTATTTGATTTCACATTTCCCTTTGCTGCATAAACAATGAAATTAAATTCACAAAACATAACTTTTAATTTTGTTCAACTTGTTCAGTTTCTTAGAAATTCATGAAAACACATTCAGAAATTAAAGAAATTGAATTCTCTTACACCGGATAAACGCAACCTGTTCTTGAAGCCATGTGTCCAGTGGAGCCGATCTCACCTGCATTCTCATTAATAAGTAAATAATGCAAATCAACAGACATATATAACCTGTTCCGAAAGCCATTCAGAAATCAACAGTGATGTTTCATGACACCTATTATTCTCAAATACAATAACAGTGGCTAACTATTGAAAACCATGAATCACAAACAAACACGCACCCCTCATTTTAAAAATGACCTATACATGAATAGAAACAAGTTTAGATTGTTAAAGAGGCAGGGGTTTAGATTAAGGCGGTTGGAGGGTAAAATGGTAATTTGGGTGAGGTTGGAGATGCTTATCGTTGAGATTACTGTGGTTTCGTCTTCCGATTGTACCGACCGGAGAAGCAGGGGAGTAAGGCGGCGTGACTGTGGCGGTGATGGTGGAGGGTGGAGGAGGGTGATGGTGGGTGGAGGTTGAAGATGAAGTGTGGTGGTGGGGTTTTATAAATAAAAATGAAGAAGATGCCGGGATAGTCCCTGTGGTTTGGCCTTTTAAGGAAAGGGTATTTTGGTCATTTCACACCCACTTAACAGGGAAAACAAACTGAAGTTAGACCCAGGGACTATCCGGGAACAAAAATTGAAAAATTGGGGACTATTCAGGTAGTTTTAGAAAGTTGGGGACTATAGGTGAAAAAATGCGAAACCAGAGGGACTAACCAGGCATTTTTCTCTAGAAATTAATATATAATAAACCGTAACTGGTCAAAAACATAAATAAAACTGATTTTACTTGTTTTACTCAGTATATTCAGTGAATCAGCGACTTGGTATCTTTCAGTGGACTTGTAGGTTTGGCACTAAATTTAGATATGTTGAAAGAAACAGAGTGTGATTGGGCGATTACACGAAGACGGATAAAGAATTGAAGTCTTTGCTGATAAATATAGTTCCTAGCGGACCTCTAGGAATACAGATAGCTGTAAGCGGTACTGTAGCTGCCTCCATAGTCTCTTTGGATTTCACCCTTTCTAGCGGGCTGATGTGCTAATTCTAAAAGTGGTTTAATTAAAACTTACTAAATTAACTATATGTTGATCAGTTCTCTGTTTTAAACATAATAAAAAACATAAAAACATACATGTTACAGCAGACAGTGCAGAGGAGAATCCAGTGAGAGATGATGCCTTCGAGTTCGACATGTTTGACAGTGTGATCTCATTCCTCATTAGGGTGCAACCTAATGATGGTGATGATGAAACCGAAAAGGGTATCCGTCTAGGAGAAGAGGCCGATTCTTGATGTTATGATTATTAGGTTATGTGTTGAAGAAACACGGAATCACCGCCGGGATGATTGGACCGCTTTCTCTGAGAGGGTGAAGAATCGCACCTTGTTCTTGCTCTTGAACCTAGATCTACAATGGAGAAAAGAAGAAAGTGGAGCTGTAGAGATGACCGGTAGGGGAAAGAATCCCCTGTTTCCAGTAACAAAAGTGTGGCGGCTCCATATCTTCCGCCCTAATAATGAGGTGAACACCTCTTTATATAGGGGATATGGGCCTCCCCTAACCTCATTGGGCCAGACCCAGTTAGGGGTTATCTCTACAATCCCCAGCCCAAAGTAGTGTAAACTACATCGCGTTGGGCCTCGCGGTTGGGTTAGTAAGCGACAATAATAAATAATTAATATAAAAACAACAAGTAACGAGAAGTCCGATCGCTCGGGTCGGGTCTAATACCGTACCCCATCAAGTCCCCCAGTCTAGTGCTGCTCCCTCATGCAAGCATGGTAGGAGTCCTAGACTTGTTAGGAGTGCTCAAAAGTAAAGATTGAGTTTTAGGTTTACCTGTCGCCCGGGTGCGGGAAAGTTGTTGGCCATGCTTGTTGCATCTGTCTTTCGCTGTGAGTAGAGATAATGGAGCGGTGAATATTACATGATACTGGTTGGGCAAACCTGGCGCACGCTGATTGGTTGCAGGCAGCTGCTATTTGTACTGGCGCATTACCATGAGCTTGTCATGGTTGCGCGTACGTGGTTAGGTCTTGTGCATGAGTCTTGGAAATGGCTAAGTTTTTGACGGTTGAGTGTGGTTAGGGCCCAACGTGCGTATGACTGATGCAGCATTTGGGACCATACCCCTTCAGGTCCCCCCTAGTCCAGTGTTGCTCCCACGCGCGGATGGCAAGTGGGTGGAATTCTAGACTAGATGAGTGTCTTCCCTTCAGATGATTTTCGAGTGTGGCCCAACTTTAGCAGTGAACATATAGTCGTGTGGCTACTCTAAAATATTCACCTTTTGGTGACTTCGCATGGTGCGCGTGTCTTAGGCCATGAAGCATACGTATATAAATAGTTTTTGAATCTGTGTAAATTGTTGTCTACAATATTTGCACATGTTAATCCACTTTGAGCAGGTTATCACGAATGAGAATTGGCATAAAGTTGTGTCAGGATAATGAAGTGGAAACCCGAGCCTGCGCTAATCCTCCGTTGTGCCACAACAACAATGTGGCGTGAAGCAAGGAGATGTGGCCTATCTTGAAGATTGTAGGTGTAAGCGAAACTTTATTTTAGCCAATGTGTTTTTGCGTATACCCAAAGTGGTACGTGTATTTGTAGCACAGTTTATGTTTTGTAAGCGTTTTCATATATGGCTAAGCATGCGAGCGCGGGCGACATACACGCTCGTATGTAAAGCAGCAGGGCCGCATGGAGATTAGCATGCTTGCATGTGTAGCAGCAAGCTCGCCTGGAGACTGGCGTGCTCAAATGTAAAAGAGCCTACGCGTATGGCGACTTACGTGCTCGTAAGTAAAGGAGCATGCGCGCGTGGCGACTTACGTGCTCGTAAGTAAAGGAGCATGCGCGCGTGGCGACTTACGTGCTCGCATGTAAAGGAGCATGCGCGCGTGGCGACTTACGTGCTCGTAAGTAAAGGAGCATGCGCGCGTGGCGACTTACGTGCTCGCATATAAAAGAGCATGCACATATGGCGACTTACGTGGTCGTATGTAAAGGAGCATGCGCGCGTGGCGACTTACGTGCTCGTATGTAAAGGAGCATGCGCATGTGGCGACTTACGTGCTCGCATATAAAAGAGCATGCACGTATGGCGACTTACGTGCTCGTATGTAAAGGAGCATGCGCGCGTGGCGATTTACGTGCTCGTATGTAAAGGAGCATGCGCATGTGGCGACTTACGTGCTCGCATATAAAAGAGCATGCACGTATGGAGACTTACGTGCTCGTATGGAAAGGAGCATGTGTGCGTGGCGACTTACGTGCTCGTATGTAAAGGAGCATGCGCATGTGGCGACTTACGTGCTCGCATATAAAAGAGCATGCACGTATGGCGACTTACGTGCTCGTATGTAAAGGAGCATGCGCGCGTGGCGACTTACGTGCTCGTATGTAAAGGAGCATGCGCGCGTGGCGACTTACGTGCTCCAATATAAAAGAACATGCGCGCGTGGCGAGTTACGTGCTCGTGTGTAAAGGAGTATGCGCGCGTGGCGACTTACGTGCTCGTATGTAAAGGAGCATGCGCATGTGGCGACTTACGTGCTCGCATATAAAAGAGCATGCACGTATGGCGACTTACGTGCTCGTATGTAGAGCAGCAGGCTCGCATGGAGGCTGAGATGCTCGTTTGTAGAGCAATAGACTCGTATAGAGACCGACGTGCTCGTATCTAGAAGAGCATGCGCCTGCCGGTGACTTACGTGCTGGTATGTCTTGCACCTTTTTAAGCCTTCATCGGTGTGTGTGAGGATTGCTCGCCGCGTTTTCCCGATTGAATGTATGGCCAAATCTGCAAATGTCATTATCGAATGCGGGTGTATTATGAGGCGCCCCGCCTAATGTTAGCATAAGTTGACAAGATAGATTGTAACAACGGGTTTGATATATGGAAAGGATTGTACCAAAACGTGCTCCTTATAAGGAGCTTGTTCTATGTATCCCTATTCCGTAATATGTGAAAACAATTTTGACCCCATGTTACATTATGCTAGCTTTTTATTTTATTGCTACTAAATAAAATATTAGTAGTGTTATGTTAAAATATTGGTTGTGCATAACCAATATGAGCACAGTTTATAGATATAATGCACGCTGTCACGTTTTTGTCAAAAAAAAAAAACAATAAGGAAAGGACTTTTTTGCAAACGGTCTTTTATTTAACATAGTATTATTAAATAGGATTTGAACCCATATGTGTATAGGATGGTAGGTACTGACATCTTGATGACAAACATTTTGCTAAAGTCAAAAAGCATGAGAACTAGATGATAACATGTATCTGGCCTTGTCCTTTCATTATATTAAATGATTTCCATTACACATCTTTCTAGAAAACGAGAGTTTTAGGAAACAATCTCAAATTCACTTGAATATTAAAAGAAGTATATTAGATTGTGAAGCAATAGTCACCCGCGAGACATGGCTGACTAGCATGCATGCGGGGCATGGGACTTAGCTTGCATGCGGTGGCGTCTACTGGGAGGACATATCTCGCGCGTCGTAACTGAACTTAGCTTGGCTTCTGGATAAAGCTCACTACGCCTGAGTAACGGGACTTGATGTGCACAAAATGCAACATATAAATTACATCAATTGTGGCATAAAACTAACCATTTTTTAGTACTAATGTTGGAAAAAGTGTGTTTTTGTTTTCCTTTTGTATTTTCAGGATTAAATGAGCTCAAATGAACAAAAGAAGCAAAAAGGCAGCTAAATCTAACATAAATACAAGAAAAGGGACAAACGTGGCATGCCCGACCCCCCGACAGCATCTTCCCAAGCAAAACAAGATAATAGAATGCTGAACATGCCCCGTGCTCAGTGAGCACGGAGGCGTGCCCAAGTGTCCACAGAAAAGACAAAGTTGTAGAAGCTTCTATCACCCACCACGTGTTAGTGCATACATCAGCCGTCTTCATCTTATGTCGAGTCTCGGGTTCGGTGCAGATATGAACTAGAGTGATGTCATCATTCTTGATGTTGACATCATAAGAGTGACATCATCATTGCATCATGGAACTAGAAGACAAAATAGAATTACTTGAAATATGAAATTGGAGGCTGTTTGTTTGAGACATGGTTGACCGTTTGAAGAATGTCCTGACCGTTTGAGGGGGTCACCGTTTGAAGGAGCTGTCCGTTTGAAGGGTGTCTTGCCACTTTCAAACGGAAGGGTCCTCCTCTATAAATACCCTTCAAACGTTCATCATTTGTAACTTTCTGATTTCCGACGGCGAAGCCCTGTCGAAGTGTCTCTGTACTGTAAATATGTTCAAGATCAATAAACAAGACATTTATTAGTGAATACAAGCTAAACGAAGACCGAATCAATGAATTCCGCCTCTGATTCGGTCTGAGCACTCTTCTGATCGACTCATTAGGTCATTTCACGATCCTACATGTGGTATCAGAGCTCAGGAGGAAGCGTTCTTACTGTTTAGCTCGTTTTCGCTGAAAAATTCTGACTTCTACACCTTCTTTTCAAAATTGAACAATTTTTCACGGTTAAAATCGGCTAAAACTTTCACAATGTGTGCGTAATTGTATTTTAACAAACCCTTGAGAATATCAGACCTAAACTCAAAGTAAAACTGGTAAAAATGGCTTGAAAACTGGTGTCCGTTTGAACGTAGCAGCACCTGTCCGTTTGAAAACAGACCTGTCCGTTTGAAAACTGACCTGTCCGTTTGAAACCGACCTGTCCGTTTGAACAAGCACCATCCCGTTTGAAAACAACATACCGTTTGAAAGTAACATTGAGTTGTGTGAACCGTTTGAAAAGTACATCGATTTTTGTGAAACATTAAACGAGGGTGTCAGTGCATGTGATATTATCATTTCGGGTCTCGTGCTTGGATTGATAAAACTTGTCGAACATTTAATATTTTGAGTATTGAATCTTTAATTGTGAAATCAGATTGCATGTGACTGTTGATTTTTCAAGACTTTGCGGCCCAATCAGTAACTATTAAAATTTAATTGGCCCAATCAGTTTGCATTGAAAGATTAGACAGTTGTCGACCATGTTACAAGTTTTGAAAGGTCCAAGAAAGTTATGTTGATAAAGTGTTTATCTGCAATGTGATCATCATTGGCCTATGTATTGATATTTGAGTTGTGTGATTTGAAATTGTTGGACAAAGTGAACACATAAATCGATTTAACAAAATTCATGTGACTCCATATATTGCGGTCCAATCAAATGAGTTTGTTGCATCCCATGTGACTTGGATTGTTGTCAGATTCACTAAATTCATTAGTCTTTTGCATGTGATACTGAGTTCGTTTAGAAAGCTGAATTTGTGAAATTGTTTACCGAAAACATGGATTTTGAAGAAGTGTTGGCATATGTGCATCATGAATCTCATCAGTATATTTCGATAAAGAAAGAAGAAGAAACAGTCTCAGCAAAAGAAGTTTTGGAAAAAGTTCCGTTTTTTTATCACTCGTCTGATGAAGAGAGTGACAATTATGAAGAGGAAATCCGGGAACTTGAATATCTTAAACAACAACTTCCATCTGATCAACGTAGTGGAAAGTTATTTTATGCCGATAAAATTGAAAAATTGAAAGAAAAACAAGATGCAAAAAGAAAGAATTAAAAGCCAGTTATTGTTAAAGAAGAGGTCAGAGCTGAGCAGATTGAACAAGTTCCATCGGTCAAGGTTGAGAAAGTAGAATCTGAAAAACCTGTATCTGTGAATCCTGAACCAGTATTAAAGAAAAAGGTTGAAGAAGATGCACCTATCTTTGATCATTCATCAGAAAAAGATAGTAAGGATGAAAGTATTCATGAGGAAAAGAAACAGGTTGAAAATATTTCAGCTTTAAAGGTTGAGACAAAAGCTGATGATAAACAGATTCTTGTTTTGCTGAAAAATTGTGAGAAGTTGATATCTGAAAATGACAAACTCTTGAAGGAAGTTGAGAGTTTGTCATTAGAAAACAAAAAATTTTAAAAATCAGAAAATGTTTTGAAAAATCAAATACACAATTTGGAAAATGAAAAAGTAAAGATTGAAAAAGATTTTCAAAGTCAAATAAAAATTTTAGAAGATGAGAGAGATGTGTTTGGTAAAAACAATCTTGAAAAACAAATTGCAATCAATTCTCATCTTGAAAAGATTATTAGACTTGAAAAGGAAGCTGAGTGTGCTCAAAAGAAAATCAAGGAATGGGAAGAAAAGTTGAAGGTGTTTGTGAATACTTCAACTATTCCTTGTCCAAAACCTATTAATTCAGTTCCAATAAGTGACGATGTCACAGACTATGATAAAGTCATAGTTGAAGATTGCGATGAGAAATCTGATGATGAAAATGAAAAAATGAAGAAAAAGAATTTATTTTTGAAGTTAAAAGAAAAGTTTCAAGAAACTGTTCCGCAATCAACTGAAAAGGGAGAATGCTCTAAGCAAAAACCTTTAAAGAAGAATGTGGAACAAAAACAAAAAGATAAAAAGCCAAAAATTGTTCAAAAAGAAAATAAAAGCTCATCAGTTCAATCATCCAATCGCAACAAAAATCCACAAAAATTGAAAAATGAAAACTCAAAAATAGTTGGTAATGAGTGGTGCAGGTTTGACCACAGTGCTTCAAAGCCAAATTCAATTTTCAGGAAGAGTGATGATTACCACAAAGCCAAACAGTGCTATGATCTGAATGTTTGGACTGAAGGTGGTAATTGGTACGATAACAGAGTGTGTTACCGATGCGGTTATCAAGGACACATTGCTGTTAACTGCCAGAATTGGAGTTATGAGACGAGAAGATGCTAAAACTGCCAAATCAGAGGCCACATTGCCAGAGATTGCCCAATGAGATCAATGGGAAGATCGAGGGCTGAATCTCAGAAAATGACAAAGAAGAAACCAGTCAAAGTCAAAGCAAAGCCCAAAGAACAGAAAGTTCAAGAACCTAAAGTTCAAGAACAGCAAGTTCATGAACAGAAAGTGAAGCTTTCGCAGGGGCAGAAAGACAGACTGAGGAAGAAGAGGAAGAAAGCGAGAGAGTATCTGGAGAAGATTTTGTCCTCGGATACAACTGGTAAAACAGATAAAAGTTCTGATAAATCGTCTTGCTCAACAAAGAATGACAAATCAAGCAAAACGAATTCATCAGATACAAATCTGAGGACAGAAAAGAGAGTAAAGAAAGAGAAGACAGTTAATCAAGAGATTAACAAATCTGGCGATGAGTTTGTTTCTTTGGAAACAAAGGAGCTACATGTTGGCGATGAATCTGGCTCATCAAAGTCAGACAAGCCACATTCAGGCAATGATTCTGGTTCGTTAAAAACAGAGGAGCCATTTGTTGAGGTAAAAATTGAGAATTCTGGTCTAACAATGGTTGATGCAAATTTTCCACCATTGTTGAACAAGAATTCAAAATCACCCAAGGACCGTCAGGCTTGGGTGAATCTGTTTAAATAGAAAAACCTGACTTGCCAGAGTTCCCAAGTTGGTAAGCATGGAACATGAATCGACACATTTCTTGAGAAATTCACGAAAGTGATATTTCGACGTACATGTGGTAAATCAGGGACATTAAGTTGTACTTGATTTTCTACAAGTGGTATTGTTGTTTAAATCGGAAATGTTAGTTTTTACAAGTGGTTAAAGAAAACAAGGTGATGAAAGATCCCCATGTTTGAGAAATAACTCACAAAACTTATTTTCCGAAAAAACCATTTTGATTAAAACAAACTTAAGTGTTTTGAAATCACTATGGGAAAATGTTTTGTTGTCAGGGGGAGTTCTGATTGTTGAAGCAAGTGAATGGAGAATTGAAGTGATTCTCATCATGTTGTCATATTTCTTGTACAGCTTGTTTTCAAATTTTCCCAGAAAATCAAAATTGAGATATATTTTGATTTTAGGGGGAGTAAAAATTTTAAAAAAATTAGAAAAGTCAAAAACATTGAAAAATGCAAAAATGAGTTTTGTTGTGAAAAAGAGGAAATGATAGTAGATCACTTGGACTGTCACAGCATGCTAAAGAAATAGAGAGATAAAATGTGATAAACGATCTCACTAAAGATGTGACGGTAGGCACAGCTAGACTAGTAGATTTGCGATAACGATACAAACCTAAAGCAAAAAGCCTAGTTCTAGTGGGAAACGCGGTTGAAAGCATAGTACTTAGTTTTGTCCTTCTTGATTGTGTGCCTACTCGGTAATCGCTGATTGTCGAAAGACATAAAACTGGTTAAGTTTGTGAACTTTCTCAACTTTGCTAAAAAGTCGCTGTGATTGTGCATTTCATTTTGCAAAGATTTAAACTTGTTTTATTTCTTTATTTTGTTTAAGCATTGGACATCATCTGCGTATACGTGAGTATCGACCTGGATGTTATTGCCTAAACGTTCTGCTTTATGTTCTTTGGTGTTTCGTTTAAGCTTTGGATCACCTCTGCGTATACGGGAGTATCGACCTGGTGGTTCAAGCCTAAACAACTTCAATTTGTTTTTATTTTCTTATTTTGTTTAAACATTGGACTTTTTCTGCGTATACGGAAGTATCGACCTGATTGTTAATGTTTAAACATTCTGCTTTGTTTTTGCACAAATCACAGTTGATAAAAGTTTAAAGGCATTACTTGAGATAGTGTATTGCATGATGAGGGGATATGCTGAGATCGTGGGGCCCATAAGAGCTTAGTGCAAAATTAATATACCTTAAATGTATCGGTAAGCATTTCGAAAGTTTTTAGATTGAGTTTAAGTGGACAACAATATCGTCAATCTACGTGAATCGTTTAGAGCTGAAAATGTTTAAAGCTTAACGGTGCTAGTGATTGGTCACATAAACTGATATGATCCT
>JARYGA010056243.1:0-43586 GCA_030545235.1 Helianthus tuberosus
TCTACCACACGTTGTGCATTTCTTGCAATCTTGTTGTGCAACGTGATGACCGTTGCAACGGGCACAATGTGGTGCGGTACCAGCATATGCCTTCTTTGCAGCTGGCTGTGCCGGTGGGTTTTGCAAGTTCTGAGCAGTCTGTGCTGTAACAGCAAAATTTTGGGCACCCTTCCGCTTCTTTGATTTCTTCGAAGTCTCACCTTCCTTACCCTTCTTGTTTTGACCTTTCTTGCTATCCTCCTTGTCAGACCCCTGCTTCTTACCCTTGTCACCCTTTATGTGTAACTTATTCTTCCGAATCTGCGACTCAGTCAATGTCGCAGCTAACTCGATCGCCTGACGGAGTGTGGCAGGGCTACTACCAGTAAGGATGTCTTGTACCGAGTCAGGTAGGCCGTCGATGTACCTTTCGATAGCTATGTCAAGTGGGGTAACCATTGTCGGGCAAAGCAGACTCAACTCCTCAAACCTATCAGTATACGCCCTGTGCTCACCACTATCTTGCTTCAACTCATCAAATTCCTTCTCCAAAGCTCGCTGCTCATGACGAGGACAGAATTCCCTCATCATAAGGGCCCTAAGTTCAGCCCACGTCTGTGCTAGAGCAACTTCTGCACCACGATCCCTCATAACCTCGTTCCACCATGTGAGAGCCCTCTTCTGAAACACACTCGAAGAAAACTCGACCCTGCGATTGTCAGGACACTGCACGTGGCGGAAAGTATTCTCAATGCTCTCGAACCATTGAAGAAGCCCAGTCGCTCCTTCAGAACCACTAAACTTGAGTGGTTTAGCCTGGTTAAAATCCTTGTATTTACACTGTGCGTTATTGTTGTTGTTATTATTGCCGTTGTTGTATATCTCGTGGACTTGGGTTACAACCCCGGGGAGCACAGCAGCCACCTGCTGAGAGATCAGAGCTGCGAGTTCTTCAATAGTGAAAGTCCGAGCATCGGTTCGATCATCGCGTCGAGGAGGCATTGTCTAAAAGAGGAAACATGAAATGAACGAGTGAGAGAATTAGACGAAAAGAATGAGATGAACAAATCTGATGAAAGCAAGGATAGTGGTCATTTGTTTGTTACTACAAAGCAACAAACGACACACAGAACTAATCAAAGTAAATGGGTAAAAATAATGTATCGCGAAGACATGCTCGCCTATAAGTGAACACTCATCCCAAGAATTCCCAGGTAAGCACAACTGGTCTCGCGTCTGATGAGATGTATACGAAGTGCTTGCCTAGACAGAAAACTCAGAATACAGGCATTCACCCTTCCAGTTTGCACGTGTTCACATTATTTAAAAACCCAAAACTTTGCCGAGATTTTGAAAATTCAAAGGGGTTCAAAACCATATAACAGAGGGTTCAAAACCTTGTAATCAATCATCCTAGAACAGATGATTAGTTTTCAAAGCGGTTTCGAAAATTGTGTTCTTGTTGTGGTCGTCGCCTAAGGATAGGTGACGGTATTGTTTTATGACTAAACGCAAGTAAACTCGCGTTAGGGTCCTAAGAAGGTTATAGACTAGGTCAAAGCATTACTAATTACTAATAACCTAATTCCCTATAACCATTGGCTCTGATACCATCTTTTCTGTCACACCCCGACCGCGTAAAACAACAAATCGCGGCGGAAACATCGAGGCGTGTTGCAACAGAATTAATGTTTCATAACCACGGATACCAAAAAGTGTTTCGTTTTATTAATCATTGAATAATTACATTGTCTGGAAATCTAAATACACAATTTAAACATAGTCTATCATTGTTATTGAGTCACTAAGGCCTTGTCCAGTCCTATGTGAGCATGCATCCTATCAATCGATATCTTTCAACAATACCTGAAACATATGTGAAAACGAGGTCAGCAAAGAAATGCTGGCGAGTACATAGGTTTTGTAAAAATAAGATTCATGACTTCTGTTTTAAGAAAATGTTTAGTCATGAACCTTGTAATTTGCTTTGTCTTTGTAAATCATTTGAAAAATAATAAGTTCAGGTGATATGTATAAATAAGAGAATAATGCATGATTAAATGAATAACCATGTAAAAATGAGTTTGTATAAGATAAGTTGTTTGTAAATAAATGTCTTGTGAAAAGTATGTTACTTGTATAAAATGTTCTATGTCTCAAACTGAAATGATTCAAATAACGCTACAATATGTAATACCATACAAACACTTATATATAGGAAGTACCAGCGGCGTATCCACCATGCTTGTATCATATTCCACACGCATTGTTACTTAATCACTTAATCAAACCAAACCACCAAAGTAATGTTCATGCCCAATGTAAATCATGTAATATGTAACCAAAACTCAATCGCATATCGCTTTGAAACCAATCGTTAAAACATCGTGTGAAAACCAATCGTTTACCCAATCGTTAAAACATCGTGTGAAAACCAATCGTTTACCCAATCGTTAAATTCGTTTTAGGTCGTGAAACTACTTAAATGGTCGTCTCGCGAATAACATTCAAACCTTCTTGACTCGCATTAATAAACCCTTACCAAAGGATAGATTAACAATTCGCATTAATAAACCCTTACCAAAGGATAGATTAACAACTCGCATTAATAAACCCTTACCAAAGAGTAAATTAACAATTACAGATTCAGTCGCTACCCACAACACCCACACATAACTACGGGTGAAGTAAATAACGGGACTTGTCAGATCCTATGGTACCATAACCTAATACTGGTCGGATTGATCATTGCTAATGAATGTCATTTGTTATGTAACCCAACCAACAAGTTTGTTCACTTTATTGAAATCGTTATTAGTTTTGTATAAATCGTCTTAATCGTTTTAGAAACCATCGTTATAACATCGAAAATCGTTTTGTTATCATCGTTAAAGCCTTGAAAACATTTAGCACATATGAGTCACCCCAAAACAATTGAAAGCAGTAAAATAGGGGAATAATGTAGTCGCCTGATAATGCTTGGAGGTCTTGAACAACAACTAAACAAAGCTAGAGGGAGCACGGAATCAGTCGGCAATCTAAAACTATATAAATAAACCGGACTTAAATCGGGAGATCGGATAGGATGAGGCTTGGTAAACCAAATGAGTGTTGGAACTCATATGATATGGTTTTAACAAGGCCTACATACTACAATGAAACCAAACCTAAGTGCTTTCGACCCATCGCGACCCATTAAGGTAACATATGCTACTTTAACGCGTCGTGCGTGTGAAACGCGTTCGGACCGCCTAACTAGCCCTATGACAAGTGTTATATGCCTAAACATGTTACATAATCAGTTATGTGACAAAGGTTTAGGTTACATATGCTTAATTACCAATTATACATGAAAAGGGTATTCTGGTAATTTACCTAAGGCATATAAACTACCTATCATACAACTACTTAAACGATGTGACCATAGGGTATAACCTCGGAAGGTTATTCCCTACCTACTATGGTCACCTAATGTATTTGGTCGGATCCTAATGATCGACCAAATGGGTCGGGTTCGAGGTATAAGCGATTTATTAGATCGCTTACCCTACGACCCTAGACAACGTGGTAATCAGTAGGCATAGTCCCAAGGGACTATAACCAACGTGATTACACTCACGTTGCGAAGTTCAAACGAACTTCGCATTGACCATAATTGGTCAATGTAGAAAGTCAAACAAAGTTTGACTTTCAGACTCGAAAGACTCGAAAAGCAATAAAAGAACGAAAGAATACTTACGAAGGGTCCCCGAATGCTAACTTCGATTCAAAAATCTCAGGTATGAAACAATAGTTTCAACTTAGAGTTTCTCAAATCAAAGTTCTTGTAATTTTGAAGCATGGGGGGTGGGGTATTTATAGTAAAAGGTCCACCGTTAAGATCGTTTCATGGAAAACGTGCCTTAATCCCACCCGTACAAGTGTCGGGACCTTATGGTGACTAAAATGTGATCCTTATCAGCTGACTAGACAATTGGGATTGTGTGGTGGTGAAACAAACAGCTGCAATCTGTTGTTAGAAACATTTAACCTGGTCAGAATGTGCCTCGCGGGCCGCCTAAGGATGCTCAGGAACTGAGGCGGGCCGCCTAGCAGTCACAGATCAGCAATAAGTTTCAGAAATTACAGTTTCAGTCCCTGCACGTGTTTAAGGCCATTTCCGACACTTCCAAGGCCCGTAAAGCCAACTTTAAGGCCCTAAAATGATGCCTAAACATTGTGGACATGAAACATGCTCAAAAATATGCCGGGTGTTGGTTCGTTTGGTCGTACGAACGCGATGTTCGCTTAATTACGACGGAATGCGCATAAGCGCGAAAAACGATCCAAATGACGCAACGAATGGATTTTTGGCAAGCCAAACACTAAAGCATAATATAGTCATGCTTACATAAATTTTTGGATGTCCGGATGTATTCAGAACGTAAGTTATGCGCGAAAATGCAAACTTGTGCACTTTTTGACACTTTTAGTCCCTGAATGACACAAAAGTTTATTTTAGCATACCGAACACCTCAAAGCCTATTTCTAAGCTATGTGAAGGATATTTATGGTATGTTTAACTTATGGTCATGTTCCAGAATGTCTGTTACAGTTCAAATTGGCATACTTTCGCAGTTTGTCAACTTTAGTCCCTGTAAGCGATTAAACTTTGATTTCACCACACCAAACCTTCCAAAACTTATATCTAAGTTATGTAAAGGTTATTTAAGGTATGTTAAGCCTATGTCACTATTCCGGAGTGTTTGTTGCATTAAACTGGTTATATTTACGCATCGGTGCGCGTATAACCTTCCAGAAAGCGATTTAGAGTTTGGAATTGAACAAAAATTGATATGTGCAAATGATACACATATTTTTACAAATCCCAAGTATGAAATATAATATTTCATTGGTTCGGTATTTGTTTGATGGCCGTGAAGGCACAGGTGTTACAGTCTCCCCTACTTTAGGAAATTTCGTCCCGAAATTTATTTAGAGGAAACTTGTGAGAGTTTAAAACATGAAATTGAAAAGATCGAACAATATTGGTTAGGGTTATGAACTTCTAGTAACCTTAATAACATTATGCTTGCAATGTAAGAGGGACACTTATATACAAGTATATGAAGCGTCATTGGTGCGTCCACCGTACCTCCATTACATCGTTCTCATTTCGTTATTGTTGTCACTATCGGTTCTTACACATAATAAATCCTACTGGGTTTCTGTGCACTAAATTTCATAATTATGTACGCGTCCATAATTAGACAATTCCTTGCACAGTTCACACAGTCTATTTTATAATGTGTAGGGTAAAACCAAATGAACAAACCTGTGATGAGTGTGACTGGACCACCATAGGGTCCTTTCAGCTGTATCATCACATGCCATTCTTAACGAGGTCTTGAATCAATCTTTAACTAGACCACTCAAGGGTCTATCATCGAATCATGGAATGGTACTATATAACCCAAGGGACTTAACTACCACGTAGAAGCCCATAAGGATTTAAGGTAGTACCTTTTGAATATCCTACTATGAATCCCTCATATGAAGATATAAAAGATTCTATGAGGATTTGAAAATCGTTTACCACACAAAAACATAGAGGAGAACACATAAACACATATCACATAATCGCATAATCGTATACTCGCATAATTGTTTAAATTGACCTTTAAATTTGTTATCTTTGGACACGGGTATTTAATGCATACAAGGAATCAATTCTTAATTGCATCAATTTGGATGGATCCACATGAATACCCTGCTTGTTGACTACATGACCCAAAAACTGAACTCCTTTAAGCCAAAATTTCCTCTTGGAGGATTTAGCGAAAAGTTTGTTCCTTCTTTAAGGGTTCCAATGTCAACGAAGGTGTTGATCGGGATCGGCTCGTGATATGAATAGATCAAGATGTCATTAATAACAATGACGAACTGATCCAAATAAGGCTTGCAGACTCTATTTATTAAGTCTTTGAAGATGGCTGGAGCATTTGTCAACCAGAAAGGCATGACTGAAACTCTTAATGGCCATACTTTGTGCAGAAAACCGTTTTGGGAATATCTTCTTCGAGAATACAAAGTTGATGATACCCAAAACGCAAATCGATCTCGGAAAATATGAAACGCTATGCAGTTGATCGGAGAAATCGTTGATTTAAGGTAGGGGATATCGATTCTTGATGGTAAGCTTACTTAGGCTTACGTTAATCGATATACATTCGAAAAGATCCATTTTTCTTTTCACAAGGAGAACAAGAGTTTCCCCAAGGTGAAAAGTTCGGACGGATGAATCCTTTATCAGACAACTCTTGAAGCTGTTTTGATAATTCTTGCATCTTGAACGGTGCAAGACGATAAGATACTTTAGATTTAGAAGAAACAAGTGTTTGAGGTTCTTAGGGAGATCACAAGTGATCATAAAAATGACAGAACCACAAGAGTAGTTGTGTCTTTGTGATGACATCATAAGGTTGGATCAAACATTCATACAATTGCATTAGTGGAAAATAAAAACCATAAATTTTTATTTATATAACAACCGCATTGTCTTTAAATGTTACAAGATAACAACCAGAGGAATTTCAAAATTCTACTTGTTCTTCATCATTGATTGCCTCATTGATGTTATACACTCGTCCACGTGCTGGATTCACATTGACGTTGACGTTCGCATTCGGGTTTGCGTTAGCATTTGCATTCACCAGTCTTGGGCAGTTGTGGCGGAAATGACCAATCTCTCCGCAATTGAAACATGAACCCAGTGGGAATCTCGCAGCATTCCCTAGAACCTGAGCTTGAACGTGAGCAGCCTGATTTTGTCCCAGACGACAAATATTGGCCAAATGCCCAAGTCTACCACACGTTGTGCATTTCTTGCAATCTTGTTGTGCAACGTGATGACCGTTGCAACGGGCACAATGTGGTGCGGTACCAGCATATGCCTTCTTTGCAGCTGGCTGTGCCGGTGGGTTTTGCAAGTTCTGAGCAGTCTGTGCTGTAACAGCAAAATTTTGGGCACCCTTCCGCTTCTTTGATTTCTTCGAAGTCTCACCTTCCTTACCCTTCTTGTTTTGACCTTTCTTGCTATCCTCCTTGTCAGACCCCTGCTTCTTACCCTTGTCACCCTTTCTGTGTAACTTATTCTTCCGAATCTGCGACTCAGTCAATGTCGCAGCTAACTCGATCGCCTGACGGAGTGTGGCAGGGCTACTACCAGTAAGGATGTCTTGTACCGAGTCAGGTAGGCCGTCGATGTACCTTTCGATAGCTATGTCAAGTGGGGTAACCATTGTCGGGCAAAGCAGACTCAACTCCTCAAACCTATCAGTATACGCCCTGTGCTCACCACTATCTTGCTTCAACTCATCAAATTCCTTCTCCAAAGCTCGCTGCTCATGACGAGGACAGAATTCCCTCATCATAAGGGCCCTAAGTTCAGCCCACGTCTGTGCTAGAGCAACTTCTGCACCACGATCCCTCATAACCTCGTTCCACCATGTGAGAGCCCTCTTCTGAAACACACTCGAAGAAAACTCGACCCTGCGATTGTCAGGACACTGCACGTGGCGGAAAGTATTCTCAATGCTCTCGAACCATTGAAGAAGCCCAGTCGCTCCTTCAGAACCACTAAACTTGAGTGGTTTAGCCTGGTTAACTGGGTGTCCTGATCAGAAATAACTTTCAGAAATGACAGTTTAGGTCCCTGTTGTGGTTTAAGGCCATTTCCGACACGTTTAAGGCCCATTAAGCCAACGTTAAGGCCCTAAAATGATGCCTAAACATTTTGGACATGAAACATGCTCAAAAATATGTCGGATGTTGGTTCGTTTGGTCGTACGATCGCGATGTTTGCTTAATTACGAAGGAATGCGAACAAGCGCGAAAAACGATCCAAATGACGCGACGAATGGATTTTTCTTATTCCAAACACTAAAATAAAATATTTTAGTTCTTACATAAATTTTTGGGTGTCCGGAAGTATTCAGAACGTAAGTTATGCGTGAAAATGCAAACTTGTGCACTTTTTGACGCTTTTAGTCCCTGAATGACCCAAAAGTTTATTTTAGCACACCGAACCCCTCAAAGCCTATTTCTAAGCTATGTAAAGGATATTTATGGTATGTTTAACTTATGGTCATGTTCTGGAATGTCTGTTATAGTTCAAATTGGCATACTTTCGCAGTTTGTCAGGTTTAGTCCCTGTAAGCGAATTAACTTGTTTTTGCCATACCAAAGCCTTCAAAACTTATTTATAAGTTATATAAAGGTTATTTAAGGTATGTTAAGTATATGTTGATGTTCCGGAGTATTTGTCGCATTAAACTGATTACGTTTACGCACCAGTTTGCGTATAACTCTCCAGAAAGTGATATAGAGTTTGAAATTGAATAAAAGTCAAAACATGAAAAATGTAAAACACAACCAAACAAACATTGGGATCAAATAACATTGTTTTATTGATAATTGAACTGTTCACAATGATTACAAGCACAGATGTTACAGTCTCCCCTACTTGTGGAAATTTCGTCCCGAAATTTATTTAGAGGAAACTTGTGGAAAAAGATGCGGATATTTCGCCTTCATTTGATCTTCGCGTTCCCAAGTAAATTCAGGTCCACGCTTAGATTCCCAGCGAACGTTGACCAAAGGAATGCGCTTGCGTTTGAGCCACTTGACTTCACGTTCCATGATTTCCACTGGCTTCTCAACGAATTTCAGTGTTTTATCAACACGAATTTCGTCAAGTGGTATGTGGAGGTTCTCATCAGCTAAACACCTCTTGAGATTGGACACGTGAAAGGTTGGATGAACATTTCCAAGTTCAGGAGGTAACTCAAGTCTGTAGGCTACCTTACCGATTCTTTCGACGATCTTGAATGGTCCAACGTATCTAGGTGCAAGTTTTCCTTTCTTTCCAAATCTGATCACACCTTTCCAAGGTGAGACCTTAAGTAATACTCGATCACCGACTTGAAATTCCAAGGGCTTGCGTTTTGGGTCCGCGTAACTCTTTTGACGGCTTCTAGCTGTCTGAAGGTTATCACGAACTTTCTTAATCTTGTCAGTTGTCTCTAAAATGAGGGCGAGTCCAGTAAGCTGAGCCTCGCCGATCTCATTCCAGCAGATTGGTTAACGACATTTTCGACCATAGAGAGCTTCGAAAGGAGCCATTTTGATGCTGGTGTGATAATTGTTGTTATAGGAGAATTCAATTAACGGAAGATGTGAATCCCAACTACCACCAAAATCGATCACACAAGCTCTAAGCATATCCTCCAGAGTTTGGATTGTTCTTTCAGATTGACTATCCGTTTGCGGATGATAAGCTGTGCTCAGGTTAAGTTGGGTCCCCATAGCAGATTGCATGGTTCTCCAAAAATGAGAAGTGAAACGAGCATCTCTGTCAGAAATGATGTTCAAAGGATCACCATGTCGAGCTACAATTTCATCCACATAGATTTTAGCAAGTTTGTCAGCAGGAAAATCCTCACGGATTGGCAAGAAATGCGCTGACTTAGTAAGACGATCAACAACTACCCAGATGGCATCATGACCTTTCTTTGTGCGTGGAAGTTTGGTAACAAGATCCATCGTAATGTTTTCCCATTTCCAAACTGGGATCTCAGGTTGCACCAATAAACCCGAAGGACGTTGATGTTCAGCCTTAACCTTAAGACAAGTAAGGCATTTGGATACATATAAGGCAATGTCTTTCTTCATACCAGGCCACCAATACTGAATACGAAGATCCTTATACATCTTATCTGAGCCAGGATGAACAGAGTAACGAGACTTATGGGCTTCATCCATAAGCAAGGTGCGAAGGTTATCTAGGCTTGGGACCCACAATCGATCCATGAAGCAATACGATCCATTGTCCTTCAGTTCCAGATCAGGTGTTATGTGATAAGGAAATTCCTTATCCATCAAACCTTGTGAAACACAAGATTGTTGAGCCTGAGAAATGCGTGCTTGGATATCGGATCGAGCTTAAATAACAGATTGAACACGAACACAATGAAGCTTAGTACGTTCCTTGCGACTCAAAGCATCGGCCATGACATTCGCCTTACCAGGATGGTAGCGAATTTCGCAGTCATAGTCGTTTAGAAGCTCAACCCAACGTCGTTGCCTCATGTTGAGTTCTTTCTAATTGAAGATATGCTGAAGACTTTTGTGGTCCATGAAAACCACACATTTTGTACCGTACAAATAGTGTCTCCAGATCTTAAGAGCGAAGACAACTGCACCTAACTCAAGATCATGAGTGGTGTAGTTTTTCTCATGTATCTTCAACTGCCTCGATGCATATGCTATGACTTTGTTCCTTTGCATCAGAACACAGCCAAGACCCAATTTAGATGCATCGCAATAAACGACGAAATCATCATTGCCCTCAGGCAAAGTCAGAACAGGCGCGTCACAAAGTTTTTGTTTCAAAGTTAGAAACGCTTCCTCTTGCTTGAATCCCCAATCAAAGGGCTTGTTCTTCTGAGTTAGTGCAGTTAGGGGAACTGCAATCTTTGAGAAGTTCTCAATGAAGCGGCGATAATAACCCGCTAGACCAAGAAAAGAACGAACTTCAGTAGGAGTAGTAGGCGTATCCCAATCCTTAATCGCACTGATCTTGGAGGGATCTACATGAATACCTTGCTCGTTAACAATATGTCCTAAGAATTGAACTTCTTTAAGCCAGAATTCACACTTGGAGAATTTGGCGAAAAGTTGCTCTTTCTTTAGGAGTTCCAAAGTAAGACGAAGATGTTGCTCATGATCAGCTCGCGTCTTAGAGTATATCAAGATGTCATCAATAAAAACAATGACGAACTGATCCAAATAAGGCTTGCAGGCCCTATTCATTAACTCATAATGCATGACTGTGAACTCATAATGCCCATAACGAGTGCGGAATGCTGTCTTGGGAATATCTTCTTCATGCACACGAAGTTGATGATATCCAGATCGTAGATCAATCTTTGAAAAATAAGAAGCGCCCTGTAACTGATCAAAGAGATCATCAATGCGAGGTAGGGGATATCGATTCTTGATGGTAAGCTTGTTAAGCTCACGATAATCGATACACATCCTAAAAGATCTATCCTTCTTCTTGACAAAAAGAAAGGGAGCACCCCAAGGTGAAAAGCTAGGACGGATAAAACCTTTGTCGGAGAGCTCCTGAAGTTGCTTAGCCAACTCTTGCATCTCAGACGGTGCAAGACGATATGGAGCTCTGGCAATGGGATTTGCACCAGGTACGAGATCAATACGGAACTCGACTTGGCGTGCTGGGGGTAGACCAGGTAAATCTTCAGGGAATACTTCAGAAAAATCCCGAACAACGGGAATATCTTGGATAGACTTACCTTTGCCTTTATCTGCTGTGACATGTGCCAAGAAGGCCACATAATTCTTTCGCAGATACTTCCGAGCTTTATAACAAGACATGAGTTTGAGACCACCAGCAGGTTTCTCACCACGAACCTGTAGGATCTCGCCTGTCGAAAGCGGCACACGAACAATCTTCTCAAAACAAACTACCTCTGCGCGATGCTTGGCTAACCAATCCATACCCACAATAACGTCGAAGCTTCCAAGTTGCATAGGCGTGAGGTCGATAGGAAAAAGATGGTCGTTAAGGTTCAACTGGCAGTTGTGAAGAACAGAATCAAGGATAATGGGTTCACCACTAGCAACTTCTACTGTCAAAGGTTTACTTAGTTTCGTTCTAGACACGCGAAGTAATGGCTCAAAAGATAATGACACAAAACTCTTATCGGCACCCGAATCAAAAAGAACAGATGCAGGCTGATTATTAATAAAGAACGTACCGTTCACCACTTCATTGTCTGCTTGTGCCTCTTGCGCATTCATGTTGAAGACACGACCTCGAGCCTGAGCCTGATTTTGATTTGGATTCTGATTCTGGTTGGCTAGCCTTGGGCACCGGTTTCTGTAGTGGGTCAGATCCCCACAATTGTAGCACGAACCAGGAGGAAAATGAGGTCGTGCAGCTTGACCTTGTTGCTGAGCAAGAGGCTGCGCAACTTGTTGGGCTTGGTTCTGAACTGCCTGATTCTGGTTAACAGGAATGCGACAAGTAGCGGCAAGATGGCCAATTCTCCCACAGTTAGTGCAATGATGACATTAGAGATGTGGTAGGTGATGGCCGTTACACCTGTTGCACAAAGGTGCAGTGCCAAGATATGGCTTCTTGGCTAGTGGTTGCGCAGGCTGATTTGGTGTAGCTTGGGCCTGTGCAGTAACGACATAGTTTTGGGAAGCCTTTCGCTTCCTAGAACCCTTTGAGGAACCAGAATTCTTTCCATTCTTGTTTTGACCTTTCTTGCTATCCCCCTTGTCAGACGCCTGCTTCTTACCCTTGTCACCCTTTTTATGCAGCTTTCCCTTTCGAACCTGCGACTCAGTCAATGTCGCTGCTAACTCAATTGCCTGACGGAGTGTGTCATGGTTACTACCAGTAATGATGTCTTGCACTGAGTCAGGTAGGCCGTCGATGTACCTTTCGATAGCCTTGTCGAGTGGGGTAACCATAGTCGGGCAAAGCAGGCTCAACTCCTCAAACCTGTCAGTATATGCCCTGTGTTCGCCACTGTCTTGTTTCAAGTCATCAAACTCTTTCTCCAACGCTCACTGTTCATGACGAGGACAGAACTCCCTCATCATAAGGGCCCTAAGTTCAGCCCATGTCTGTGCTAGAGCAACTTCTGCACCACGGTCTCTCATAACCCCGTTCCACCAAGTGAGAGCCCTCTTCTAAAACACACTCAAAGAAAACTCGACCTTGCGATTGTCAGGACACTGCACGTGGCGGAAAGTATTCTCAATGCTCTCGAACCATTGAAGAAGCCCAGTCGCTCCCTCAGAACCACTAAACTTGAGTGGTTTAGCCGAGTTGAAATCCTTGAATTTGCATGGAGCATTGTTGTTATTGTTGGCTTGGTTCCATTGAGCAAAGAGGTTTGGGAATTGAGCAGCCATCTGCTGCGCAATGATTTCTGCCAGTTCGGCAGTCGCTATCTGGTTTTCGCGTCGAGGAGGCATTCTAAAAGAGGAAAACATGAAAGGAAACGAGTGAGATGATTGGATGAAAAGAATGAGATGAAACAAAATTTGACAACAGCAAAGATGGTGGTCATTTGTTCGCATCACAAAGCAAACAAACGACACACAGTGACTAATCAAAGTAAATGGTTCAAAAATAATGTATCGCGAAGACATGCTCGCCTATAAGTGAACACCCACCCCAAGAGTTCCCAGGTAAGAGTGACTGGTCCGATTATGTGGATTTGTACGAACACTCTAGCCTTAGACAGAAAACCCAGGGTACAGGCATTCACTCTTCCAGTTTGCACGTGTTCACATTATTTAAAACCCAAAACCTTGACGAGATTTTGAAAACTCAAAGGGGTTCAAAACCTTATAACAGAGGGTTCAAAACCTTGTAATAAATCATTCAAAAACAGAAGATTGTTTTTCAAAAATCGTTTCGGAAAATTTGGTTTTTGTTTTGAAAATCACCTAAGGATAGGTGATGTGCATGTTTTAAGATCTAAACACAAGATAACTTGTGTTAGGGTCCTAGAAAGGTTATAGTCTAGGTCAAAGTATTACTAATAACCTAATTCCCTATAACCATTGGCTCTGATACCAACTCTTCTATCACACCCCGACCACGTATAACATACAAAACGTGGCGGAAAACATCGGGGAGTGTTGTAACATAATTAATTGTTTCATAACCATGGCATTCAAAGTTGTATTTTATTTATCAACATAAGAGTTACATTGTCTTAAACAGGAAATAAAGAGTTTATAACATAATTAAACTAAGTCTATCTTCATTTTAAGTCTCTAAGGCATAGGTCCGCCCTAGTGTCACGATCATCGTCCTACGCAAAAGCTCCTGAAAACACATGTGAAAATAGGTACGTCAGCATAAAAATGCCTGTGAGATACATAGGTTTTGTGAAAATAGGATTCATGACTTAAGTTTAAGAAAAAGTTGTTTAGTAAAAGTCAGTCATGAACCTTGTAAATTGTTTTGTTTCGTAAGTCATTTAAAAAGCGATAAGATCAAATGATATGTATAAATAAAAGTATAATGTATAGTTAAATGTATAACCAAGTAAAATGAGTTGTATAAAGTAAATTGTTTGTAAACCAAAGTCTTGTGAAAATCGTGTTACTTGTGTAAAATGTATAAGTCCAAATTGAATGATTTAAATAACGCTACGATATATAATATAATACAAACACTTATATATAGGAAGTACCAGCGACGTATCCACCATGCTTGTATCATATTACTCACATCTCGTTACTTAAGTCACTTAAACAAACCACCAATGTATAAAGTCTATGTTTAAACCAATAGTCAAAAGTCCTTGTATAAGCCATGTCAAATGTTTAGAAGTCCAAAAGTAGTCAAGTAATGTGTAACAAATGTTATGTATTGTAAGTAAAGTATTGTCACATAATCCAAATGTAGAAATGTACAAAACAAAGTATTTTGAATATATCAAAAAGTTATGTTTTGCAAAGTAATGCATGTTACATTGATACAAACATTTATGTGGTAAGTTGACGTATACATTCAAGCCTTGAGACAGTCAGATAACCCTTTCAGTCAAGATTATGAAAAGAAATGTTTTCGGATTCAGTCATTCCTTACATCCAAACAAAACCCGAGATGTCAAGAATGGGATTTGTCAAGTCCTATGGTACCAGTGCTTACTACCGAGCGGTGTAGCTAATGTCAATGAACGTATATAAGTCTCGTTTGTGCAAACCAAATGTAATAGCAATTGTATATGTGTCATATAAAAACAATGTACTAAGTATGCTAAGTTAACATACAAAGCAGAAATGTCATGTAAATCAATGTGCTAGCATGCTATCAGTCAACATACTTAGTAGAAATGTAATATAAAACGATGTACTAAGTATGCACACAATGGACATACATAGCATGAAATGTAATGTAAAACGATGTACTAAGTATGCACACAATGGACATACATAGCATGAAATGTAATGTAAATCATGTACTAATAGTGTACTAATGAGCATAACAAGTATATGATGTGAAAACAGGAAAGCACGAAAGTAACAAGTAGGCACATGTGTTCCACCCCAAAACAGTTTGGAAAACAGTAAAAGAGGGGGTTCTATGTACTCACTTGAGATTGCTCAGAAGTCCTAAGATAACCACCAAGCAATGCTAGAGATCACGAATATCCAACGGCACCTAATATAGGTAACTATGTTAATATACCGGACCTAATTCGGAAGATCGGATAGAATGAGGGCTTGTAAACCAAATGAGTATGAGAACTCATGTAATATGGTTTAACAAAGCCTACATACTAAATGAAACCTAACCTAAGTGCTTACGACCCATTACGACCCGTTTAGGTAGCTTATGCTACTTTAACGCGTCGTTCGCGTGAAACGCGTTCGGACCGCTTAACTAGTCCTATGACAAGTAACATATGCCTTAACATGTCTAATATTGTTGTCAAGTTAGTTTAGATGTCAAAAGTTATGTTACATATGTTTAAAATGAATTTTGGCATCAAAGGGGTATTTTGGTAACTTACCTAAGGCATATAAACTACCTATCATACAACTACTTAAACGAAGCGACCATAAGGTATAACCTCGGAAGGTTATTCCCTATATACTATGGTCACCTAATGTGTTTGGTCAGATCCTAATGATCGAACAAATGGGTCGGGTTCGAAGGTATAAGCGATTTATCAGATCGCTTACCTTACGACCCTAGACAACGTGGTAATCAGTAGGCATAGTCACAAGGGACTATAACCATCGTGATTACGCTCACGTTGCGAAGTTCAAACGAACTTCGCATTGACCATAAACTGGTCAATGCAGAAAGTCAAACAAAGTTTGACTTTCGGACTCGAAAAGCAATAAAAGAACGAAGGAATACTTACAAAGGGTCCCCGAATGCTAATCTTGATTCAAGTAGCTCAGGTATAAACAATGGTTTCAACTTAGAGCTTCTCAAATCAGATTCTTGTGGGTTTTGCAATGGGGATGGATGGGTATTTATAGATTTCGGTTCACCGTTAGGATCGTTTCTTGGATAACGTGCCTTAATCTCACCCGTACACTTGTCGGAATGTTGTGGTAACTCATTTTGCCCCCACCACAAGAGTTTGACACGTGGCATTGGCCTTTGGGTTGTTTGAAGGGCTGTTAACAGGCTGTTAATACATTGAATCTGGTCTGGGAGCCTGACCCGAGCCGCGTAAAGGATCACCCTGGGCTTACGCGGGCCGCCTGGGTGTCCTGATCAGAAATAACTTTCAGAAATGACAGTTTAGGTCCCTGTTGTGGTTTAAGGCCATTTCCGACACGTTTAAGGCCCGTTAAGGCCTTAAAATGATGCCTAAACATTGTGGACATGAAACATGCTCAAAAATATGTCGGATGTTGGTTCGTTTGGTCGTACGATCGCGATGTTTGCTTAATTACGACGAAATGCGCACAGGCGCGAAAAACGATCCAAATGACGCGACGAATGGATTTTTCTTATGCCAAACACTAAAATAAAATATTTTAGTGCTTACATAAATTTTTGGGTGTCCGGAAGTATTCAGAACGTAAGTTATGCGTGAAAATGCAAACTTGTGCACTTTTTGACGCTTTTAGTCCCTGAATGACCCCAAAGTTTATTTTAGCACACCGAACCCCTCAAAGCCTATTTCTAAGCTATGTAAAGGATATTTATGGTATGTTTAACTTATGGTCATGTTCCGGAATGTCTGTTATAGTTCAAATTGGCATACTTTCGTAGTTTGTCAGGTTTAGTCCCTGTAAGCGAATTAACTTGTTTTTGCCATACCAAAGCCTTCAAAACTTATTTATAAGTTATGTAAAGGTTATTTAAGGTATGTTAAGTATATGTTGATGTTCCGGAATATTTTTCGCATTAAACTGATTACGTTTACGCACCAGTTTGCGTATAACTCTCTAGAAAGTGATATAGAGTTTGAAATTGAATAAAAGTCAAAACATGAAAAATGTAAAACACAACCAAACAAACATTGGGATCAAATAACATTGTTTTATTGATAATTGAACTGTTCACAATGATTACAAGCACAGATGTTACAGAAGCACTGTGGTCAAACCTGCACCACTTTTCACCAACTATTTTTTAGTTTTGTTTTTCAGATTTTTGTGATTTTGTTTAACGATTGGATGATTGAACTGATGAACTTTTATTCTTGTTTTGACCATTTTCTGAATTTTTTAACTTTTTGTTTTTGTTCCACTTTCTTCTTCAAAGGTTTTTGCGTAGAGCATTCACCCTTTTCAGTCGATTGTAGAACAGTTTCTTGAAATTTTTCTTTTAATTTCAAAAATATTTTCTTTTTCTCATTTTCAGCATCAGACTCTGACTCAGACTCGTCTGCTGAATAAAACTCCTCATTTTCATCATCAGTTTTCTCATCACAATCTTCAACCTTGACTTTGTCAAAGTTTGTGACATTGTCACTTATTGGAACACAATTGATTGGTTTTGGACATGGATAATCTGATTTCTCAAAACCTTTCAATTTCTTTTCAAGCTCGTTGATTTTATTCTGAGCACTTTCAGCTTCTTTTTCAATCCGAATGATTTTCTGAAGATGAGAGTTTATTTCAATATGTTTTTCAAGATTATTTTTAAAAATAGTAGATTTCTCATCTTCTAAAATCTTTTTCAAATTTTAATTTTTCATTTTCAAATTCTTTTTCCTTTTCTTTCAAAATCTCATTTTCAATGTCAAACTGTTCAAATCACTTAACAGTTTAACATTTTCAGATTTCAGCTTCTCACAATTTTTCTGCAAATCAAAAATCTGTTTCTCATCAGCTTTCTTCTCGTCTTTCAAAACTGAAATTTCTTCAGTCTGTTCCTCTCCCACTTGAACACCTTTACTCTTGCTCTTCTTTAATATTGATTTTCCACTTTGACTTTTCTTCTTCTCAGCATTTCTCTCCATCTGTTCTTCCAGTTTCTTAATGAATTGACAAATTGTCAATCTATTGTATTCTCCAGTTCTTTTTAAATCCAAAAGATATGTACCCCATTCTTGTTGAGGTATGGAATTGGCTAATCTCTCAACCCATTCATTTGGACTTTTCTGAATACCCTTCTCAGACATTGAGCGAACAAGATGGCTATACCTCTCAATGATACTCTTTGTACTTTCTCCTGGACAACCTGAAAACGAGTCAAATTCTTTCTTTAATACATTTATTCTATTAATTGTTTCACTAGTCATATTAAAGAAATTTAAGTCCATGATTCGGAAACCCGTTTTTCAAAATAGTCTCTTTAAAAGAAATACCAAGTTCAAACTAGATCACTTTTCAAACAAATTTGAAGCATATAATATGATTGGGCCGAAAACCTTGAATCCCACAACACAATTCTATTGGATCTCAAAATGAATAGTGTGCGACAATAAACAATGATTGTGATCAAAATCTGAATGCACCGAGAAACTTTAAGACAACCAAACTGATTGGGCCAATCAATCCACTAAACCGACAATATTAAGTAACCTTTCAATTTGATTGGGCCGCAATGTTTGTAGTGGTCTTTCCAAAATCACATGTAAATCTCTTATATCAATACATGGGCCGACAAAGACTTTCGACACCAATCAGATCTCATGCAAATTTTTATGAACCAACTAAACTCTATTACCTATCTTAATTTGATTGGGCCTCACAATACACTTAACCGACAAGCATCAATTTATCACATGCACATCAACTAGTTCTGATCACCTCTTGCAAACTGACACAACACATGTGATATCCTTTTCAACTCACTGACATCTTGTTGAATGATTCTCACAACACGATGTATTTTTTTTAAGCGGTATGTCGTTTTCAAGCGATCGGTGTTTTCAAGCGAGCAGACTATTTCAAGCGAGCAGACTATTTCAAGCGAGTAGATAATTTCAAGCGAGCAGATAATTTCAAGCTGACTCAATACCCTTAGTTCGCTTGAAAAATCAATGACGTCAGCAAGTTCGAACACATTTCAAGCGAGAACATGATTTTAGCCAGTTTTACGTCGATTTTAAAGCTGAAACTTTCCAGGATTTGTTAATACATGATTACGCACAAGATGTGTAAATTTGAGCAGATTTTAACCATGAAAAATTTTTAATTTTGAAAGAGAATGGTGTAGAAAACAGAAAAAGTGACGAAAACAAGCTGTTTTGGCAAGATCGCTTCCTCCTGAGCTCTGATACCACTTGTAGGATCGTTTTGTGACCCAAACGAGTCGTTCAGAAGAGATTTTATCAGTTTCAGATGTGGAAACTAAGAAACTGACTTTGAAACAGCTTGAATATCACTTTAAATCTCTTGTATATTGATTTAACAATGATTACAGGCACAAAATATACCGGCAACACTTCAGTACAAGTTACAAGGCTCTCCACTGTTAGCTTCAAATGACAACAAATGACCCATATATATACTACATGCTAGACAGCTTGAAATGACACATACACGGTTCAAGCTATCAAACATCTCAAGCTATCACACATGTTCAAGCTATCACACATGTTCAGAACCGCAATGCAACCCAGACTCGATTTAAGACGAAGACGACAGATGAATGCACCAACAAAACACAAGGAAGGCGATCATTTGTTTGTTACCTCGAACAAACAAACGACACGTAGTGACTAATCAAAGTAATGAATCAAAATAATGTATCGCGAAGACATGCTCGCCTATAAGTGAACACTCACCCCAAGAGTTCCCAGGTAATAGTGACTGGTCCGATTATGTGGATTTGTACGAACATTCTAGCCTTAGACAGAAAACTCAGGGTACAGGCATTCACTCTTCCAGTTTGCACGTGTTCACATTATTTAAACCCAAACTTTGACGAGATTTCGAAAACCCAGAAGGCACTAAGCAAAAAATGAGTCAAACTGGAAGGGTTCAAAACCTTACAACAGAGGGTTCAAAACCTAGTAATCAATCACCCTAGAACGGATGATTAATTTTCGAAGTAGATTCGGATTTGTTTTTAAAATTCTAAACGCAAATCAACTTGCGTTGGGGTCCTAGAAAGTTATAGTCTAGGTCAAAATATTACTAATAACTTAATTCCCTATAACCATTGGCTCTGATACCAACTTCTTCTGTCACACCCCGACCACGTAAAACAACAAACCGTGGCGGAAACGTCGGGGAGTGTTGTGACAGAATTATTGTTTCGAAACCATGGATACAAAGATTTTCGTTTTATTGAATATTAAACATTGTCTTAAAGTTAAACAAGCAAGTCAAACATAGTTTATCATCGTTATTAAATCACTAAGGCCTCGTCCAGTCCTAAGTGAGCATGCATCCTATTCGCAATCAACATTAAGCAACATCACCTGAAACATATGTAAAAACGAAGTCAGCAAAGGAATGCTGGCGAGTACATAGTTTTTTTGTATGAGTATTAGATTCATGGCTCGTTTGTATGCTGAAACAACTCGTACAACTTCGTTAATTGATATTAGAAAACCTTGTTTTGTAAAATGTTTGTATTGTAACTGAATAACCAAGTCAAATAGATTGGTCATAATTTATAAACCTCGATGCCATGAAACTTAACCCAAAACATTTGTTTATGTAAACAAAATCATAAATCATTCTTATCATAAAACTCGTATGGTTTATATAGTTTTGTAAACATCGTTGTGTAATATTGTTTAATTCATTCTCGTTATAGAACATCGTTCATTCGTTTAAATCATTCAAATCGTTCCAAATCGTTCAATTCCTTCACTCGTTCAAATCGTTCTCGTTTTAATTGTGAAAACTACTTTTGGTCGTCTCGCTAATAACATTCAAACCTTTGTGACTCGTCCATCGTTCAAATCGTTCTCGCATTAACAAACCTCCAAAGGGTAAGTTAACAATCATCAGATTCAGTCGTTACCCACCTAACCCACACATAACCATGGGTCCGGTCTGATAACGGGATTTGTCAGATCCTATGGTACCATAACCTAATACTGGTCGTCTTGATCAATGCTAATGAATGTCATTCATTATGTAACTACCACCAACAAGTTCGTTCACATTATCGAAATCATTATTAGTTTTGTATAAACCATCTCAATCGTTTTGAAACCATCGTTAGAATATTGAAATCGTTTTGATACATATGAATCACCCCAAAACCATCGAAAACAGTAAAAAGAGGGGATCAATGTACTCACCTTTAGGTGCGTTTTTATACGTTAACACAATCCCTAAATTTATTCGTCCTAAATTAAATAAGAATGATTTAATAATCAAAAACCCATAAAAATACCGAAGTTTCTCCGATACTTAGAATTTTCACATAACTTTGAGATTTCTCGAAAAGTTAATATTTTTTATTATCTTGGTGTATTTGTATATATGTACTCGAGCGTAACACACATAACCTTGTCAACACTAACACATGATCATACACATATTGTAAAACACATAGCACAATGTAACACATAAAATAACCCATGAACAACCCATTCTAGTGTATGTTGAAAAACACTTATTTTAGCGTTTCGGTAACATTTTTTGGCGTCGGAAGTCACGTATGACTAACCAAACACCAAGTAAACTTACTATAAGTTAAAATACTTATTTTTATACCAAATATATCAGTTTGGTTACTGATCTAAAACAGTTTTGTAAAAATACTCCGAAAAGGCGATTTTTGACCGTTTTACCGCATAGTTTTGCATCAAACATTACCCGAACCATCCCAAATCGAAACGACTTGAAATTTTAAAACAACCCATGTTATTTACTGAATAAAATAATGGTTATACTCATGATAGTGCAGGTCTTAAACAAAGCACATAAATCATGAAAATTTCACATAATTTACCACTTTTTAAGCTATATGTACAACATGCAAAGCTATTAAACCTATGTCAAAGTTTCATGCCATTATAATTTACCAAATAAATGTTATTTTTGTGTTTATAACCTGTTCAAAAATTATTTTTGTCATTTAACCATTTTTCATCACTTCTTGAGCTTTAAACCAACATATATTCACATGTACAAGTGCCTAAAGCATACTATCATAGCAACATCATTCTTTTTTTGAGTTTAGAAACATCAAATATGAGATTTATTCAGATTTATTTGCTGAAGTAATTTACATTAAACATATCATACATAAATCACCAAATACTTGCATTTTTACCCCCATTCAAGAACATGTAACAACATAAACAAGTACTTAACAAGATAACAAACTTCAAAACTCATATACACACACACACACACACATATATATATATATATATGTACGGTTATACATATATATATACACCACCATTTTTTATTTGTTTCAAGACTCATTTCTTTTAGATTTCAAGTTTAGTGAAAAATTCCAAGATTCAAGAGAAACTTCAAATCATCAAGAACAACCAAGAATCTAAAGTATGATTTAAAAATAAATGTTATACCTTCAAGATTCAAGTAGGTTGTAGGATGAGAATTTGATGATAGGAAGCTTGAAATTTCTTGAATGCACCTTGGAAACCTCTTTAGATCTTCACACCAACTTGAAGGTTGCTAGAAAGGAGCTTGAATTCTCAAGAACAAGACTTGAATGTTTGAAGAAGATGAAGATGGAGGAGAGAGAGATGGTGGACGGTTGTAGGAGGGAGGGAGAGAGTGAGAGTTTAGTGTTGTGTGATCTTAGTTAGATTGTGAAGTGATTTATAGAAGATATGAAAAGATATATAAGAAGATATGGAAGGATTTTAGAGATTTCAAGTACATACATAATCTAGCCAAGATCAAAGAAAATATATGGTGGGGGCCACCATAATATTATAACCGTGAATTGAGTAGGGGGGTGAAGTGTAATTTTTGTTGGTAAGTAAGATAAAAGTAGGTATTTAACTGGATACCGGGTATTTTATCTAGCGTTTAAATCCCGATTTATGACGTTCTAAATTATTTTTATTATTCTATAAAAATAATCTCGCCAAAATATTACTGAAATAAATTTCAGTTGCCGAGACTGGCTGCGTTGTCTGCGTTTTGCTGTAGAAGCACTGTGTCGCGCAGAAACACGCGGTACGCGCTTAAACTTGAAAAATAATGTTTTTAGGCGTTTTAATTTATTTTTCAACACGGACCTGATTAAAAATAAATTTTTAATCATAACAGAGTGTTTTTAGGATTTAAATATTATCCGGGCGGTCACCAACGTTCGTTTTGCAGTTTTGTCGTAATTAGTCCCTTAAGTTCAAATAAACATGTTCTTGCCATACCGAATCCTTCGAAACTTATTTCTAAATTATGTAAAGGATATTTAGGGTAAGTTTGGCTTACGTCACAGTTCCGGAGTGTACGTCGCGTTAAACTGATTGTGTTTATGCACCAATTTGCGTATAACCTTCCAGAAAGTGATTTAAAGCTTGAAATCGATATCGAATCAAATTGTAAAATTATTAAACACAATTACACATATAATAACACTAAAGCACATTTTTTTTATTGATAACCAACATTGTTTTACATTATACGATGATTACAGAACACAGTTATCACAATGTCTCCATATCTTAAGTGCGAAAACAACAGCTCCCAACTCCAAATCATGTGTGGTGTAATTCCTTTCGTGAATCTTAAGTTGGCGCGAGGCGTAAGCAATGACCTTATCCCGTTGCATCAATACACAACCCAGACCCTGAATTGATGCGTCACTATAAACCACGAAATCGTATGTGCCCTCTGGAAATGAAAGGATAGGTGCACTACAAAGTCTATCCTTTAAGTGCTGAAATGCGGATTCCTGTGTATTACCCCAACGATAGGTGATACCTTTTTGAGTAAGTAGAGTAAGTGGCTGTGCAATCTTCGAAAAGTCTTTGATGAACCTTCTGTAGTAGCCCGCCAAACCCAAGAATTGGCAGATTTCTGTTGGTGTACGCGGTGCAGGCCAGTTCTTGATCGAGTCTACCTTGGATGGATCTATCCCATCCTTGTTTACCACGTGGCCTAGAAAATGGACTTCCCGAAGCCAAAAGTCGCATTTTGAAAACTTAGCATAAAGTTGCTCTGTACATAGAAGTTCCAAGATAAGTCGCAAATGCTGCTCGTGTTCCTCCTAACTCTTGGAGTAGATCAAAATGTCGTCGATGAATACAATCACGAACTTATCCAGGTAAGGCTTGCACACTCTATTCATAAGATCCATGAAAACTGCAGGTGCGTTTGTTAACCCGAATGGCATGACCAAAAACTCGTAGTGGCCATAGCGAGTTCTGAAAACTGCAGGTGCTGTTTTGGAGACGTCCTCGTCCCGGACTCTCAGTTGATGGTAGCCTGATCTCAGATCAATCTTCGAATAGAAGCTTGACCCTTGCAACTAGTCGAATAAGTCATCAATGCGTGGAAGAGGATAGAGGTTCTTCATGGTCACTTTGTTTAATTCGCGGTAATCTATGCACATGCGGAAGGTACCATCTTTCTTCTTCACAAATAATACTGGTGCTCCCCAGGGCGAAGAGCTATGACATATGAAACCCTTGTCCAAGAGCTCTTGCAGTTGTGTAGATAGTTCTTCCAATTCTGGTGGAGCTAAGCGGTACGGTGCACGAGCTATTGGTGCTGCTCCAAGAGCTAGCTCGATTTGAAATTCGACCTGGCGATGAGGCGGTAGACCAGGAAATTCCTCAGGAAACACTTGAGGAAAGTCGCGTACAAATGGAATATCCTCTATCTTCTTCTCTTTCGTTGATGCGTCAGTAACGAGTGCTAAAATAGCAGTGTGGCCCTTTCGCAAACACTTCTGGGCCTTAAGAAAGGAGATGATGCCCACAACAGCACCACTCTTGTCGCCTTGGATCACGAGAGGTTCTTTACCAGAACGGGGAATACGAACAATCTTCTCTTTGCAAAGGATCTCTGCTTGCTGTTGGGATAACCAATCCATCCCAATGACGATGTCGAAACTACCCAGAACTATAGGAATGAGATCGATAGAGAAAGTCTGACCAGCAAGGATAAGATTACAACCCTGAACTATGTGTGTGGCCTCTAGACTTTTACCATTTACTAATTCTACGACATGCTTGGTGTTCAAAAGTGTTGGTGTGCGTTTAAGCATTTGACTAACTTTTAGAGACACATAACTGGTATCGGCACCCGAATTAAATAAAACAGTAACATAAAAGTCGTCGAGAAGAAACTTACCCATCACCACGTTAGGATCATTCCTTGCGTCACCCTGACTAATCACGAACACTCGACCCCTGGCACCATTTCCGTCGTTATTACCCTCGTTGTTATTCCCATTGCCCTGATTATTGTTGTTGTTGTTCTGATTCTGGTTTAACTAAGGGCAGTTCCGCTTGAAGTGGCCTTCAGCACCACACTGAAAGCATCCCCGGTTGCCTCGCTGTTGCTGCTGCTGGTTCTGTGGAGCGGGTGGTTATTGTTGATGGTTCTGATTCGCAGGCCGTGAGCTCCTGCAATCCTTAGCTTCATGAACCATCTTGAGACACCTCTGGCAACGACCCTTGTTGCACTGACCATTGTGGTGTCTATTGCATTTGTTGCACTTCGGGAAGTTTCCTCGATATCCACCCTGCCCTTTACTACCAGAAAATTGCTGACCAGGACTCTGGTAGTCGTCGATCTTTCTCTGCTGTGCCTGGGACTGAACTGTAGTGGAACCCTTGCTGGAGGCTCCATCTCATTTTCTCGTGTTGTCACTGGGAGTAGCAGAAGTAGTAGTAGCAGTAGCACCTATACGCTTACGCAGCCTGTTCTGTTCCACTGCCAGGTCTGTGAGGCGATGAGCAAGATGAGTAACATCCTGGATGGTAGCAAGGTTAGCAGCAGTCACATGGCTTTGAATCTCAGGTACTAAGCCTTTGAGGTACAGCTCGATACGCTTAATGGGAGGATCCACCATAGTTGGACATAACACTGCCAATTCGTTGGATCGCTTCGTATACGCCTCTATTTCTGACCCCGTCATTTTCAGGTTACAGAACTCCACTTCCAACTTGTGGATGTCATCACGATTACAGTATTCTCGCTTGATCAGTTCCTTGAAGTCGTTCCATGGGGTGGCGTTAGCAGCTGCCAGCCCTACCATTTGAACTTGCGCGTTCCACCACGTGAGCGCTATGCCCTCGAGAGTACCAGTAGCATACTTCACCCTACGATCCTCAGGGCATTCACACATTTCGAAGATCGACTCAAGCTTCTCCAACCAGTGGAGGAGGCCTACAGCTCCTTCAGTGCCGTTGAAAGTAGTAGGTCGGCAATCCATAAAAGTTTTGAAAGTACGAACATGAGGCTGAGCGTGTTGACCTCCTGCCTGGGCAGCTGCGAGTGCTGCAGTAACTTGTTCAGTGATCAAAGCCGCCAACTGGGCTTGAGTTAGGTTAACGCGTCCACTCATGATCTTCATATCAAAGGAAAACATGAGTGAGAGAGGTTCGCGAAAGTGTGATGATAGAAGAGAGTAAGCACACATGTGTTTTCAAACTATAGTTGTTACGTTCATCTAAGCATACCATAAGCAAAGTTCTATGTAACTAGCAAGTAGGCAATATAACATAAACCATATCACCTATAGTGTTGAGCCTTGCGCGTGGAGCGAAGCATCGTTGTGGATCATTGAGCACTGTTCAGGTTATAGTCTGGTTTTAACAAAACTTTTCCCTTATTAAAACCAAGTTCACTATAACCAATGGCTCTGATACCAATCTGTCACACCCCCAAAATCCACACGCGGAGTATCACCGCTTGGAGGCGTGACTGACCAGGATCAAGCCACCAATCATATTGAACAAGCATGTAAGTAGTATATAAAAATCCAACACAATACAATTGGTGTCTAAACAAAACATAGTTTACGTTGCAAGCGGAAGCATAATGTTTAAAACCAAGTCATAAGTTTAAATGTTTCAAATGTTTAGCATGGTACACAGCTGTCCATGTCCCACAACGACTCTTCCCACTCCGATGCAAGCTCCATAGATACCTAACGACCTGCAAGGCATGTAACAACGAGTCAACAACAAAGTTGAGCGAGTTCACAGTTGGTTGTTTAGTTATAGTGTTCGTAAATCATATGTTTAATTCGCAAACCATGTACCGTATTAATCTGTATCGCGGTTTCCCAAACATGTTTGCGGTGATTAGTGGGGGCTTCCCATGTGTATCGTATTAATCCGTATCACGGTTTCCTAAACATGTTTGCGATGATTAGTGGGGGCTTCCCATGTTGTATGTTACTAGACTAGTCGTATCCGTACGTTCCCTTCTTAATCCAAGGACCGTAACAAGTATGAGTGTACGTAGGTTTTACGTACGTGCCCTTCAATCCGAGGACAGTAGTAAGTATGAGTGTACGTATGTTTTACGTACGTGCCATTCCCAACTCGAGGACAGTGAAAAGTAGTTTAATAGTAATGATAGTACGAGTAGTTATTCAATCCCATTCCCAACCCACCGGGAAAAGTAGTTTAAACTATGTGCTCACAAGTAATCAATCAAGTCCTATAGTATGCACGTAAACTCAATCAGTTCAAGTTCGTAGAGTTTCACATGCAATCTATGTCTCAGAGTGTGCTTAAGCAATCAACATCAAATAACACATAACACTTATTTCATGTTCATACAATCATACTTCATGCAACTGTGTTCTTAGTCAATTCTAACATGGGTTATCAATTTAACTCGTTTAACATACTTGACAGACTTAACGGAGTTAATAAACTTAACATCGTTTACAACTTAACAGCAATAACAAACCAACAGAGTTAATTAACTAACAGAGTTAATTAACTTACAGAGTTAACAACTAATAAAGTCACATGCTTAACAGAGTTAATTAACTTAACAACGTTAATAAACTTGACGGAGTTAACATATTTATTCTACCAGAGTTTACTGTACCAAAACATATGACAAAAACACGTGGGACGAAATCACTATGGACGAAAACCCCTAGGCTACGAAATCCCAAGGGTTTTCGTCGAGCTTAAGGTGTGACGAAAACACTAGTGTTTTCGTTTGGGTGGGGATTTCGTGGGGTAGGGTTTTCATCACCAACAGTTACGAATCACACAGAAATCCTAATGATCAACCGGCAGTTACATAGGCTTCAATATACAATCACCCAATCATATCAATTCATGCAATCATCAATACTATCAATACTATCATTCATCACAACAACAGCATCACAAAACTTAACATTTATCAGGAACCCTAGTTTATGCATTCAACAAATAGATTAACATATCACCTAATCAAACACTGTTAGCAAGTTAACATGCTTTCAGATCCTGATCGCCTTCACATCATTCAAGCTTAATCATTCAATCATAACAACCCTAGAACTCTAGATCACACCAGGTTTCGCATACAATAATATAACTGATCATGTCATGCATATCGAACTTAGAGCATCATAAACATCCATTTAGAACTAACGTTAATTTAAATGTGGAAAAACACTAACCGAACAAAGAATGATCAAACCAGGGGGAATCTGACTTCGAATGAGAGGAGGGCAGCCGTCGGGTTTCAAAGGAGAGCGAGAGAGAATGTGAGAGGTGGTTAGGGTTTTTTCCAGTTACCAGTTCACGCAAAGGTTGAGGCAAAGATATAATTGATCGCTACTGGGCCAAAGGCCCACTTTGATTTCGCTGGCCATAGTTGACGAAAACACTAGTGTGTTTTCGTGAGGAGGGTGTTTTCGGATGGGGGTGCTTTCGGCCGAATGACGAAAACATTATTCATACTAAACATATATCAACAACACACCCATATTGCACATCATTTATATATATAAAACACTTATTTTGCACATCCAATGTATATATATATGTATATAAAAGAAAACACACTGATATTCGCTAATTTACACATATTTTAGTCCCCCGTTTTACCTCTATTTTATGCGTTTTTGGCCATAAAACCGTCATTCGGATACTTAATTATCTACACTTTTGTTTACAGGCCTAAAACAGCATACCAGACAAGATGATAGCGAAAACGAGGACTTTCCGGACAAAACGAAGAAGCTGCGGACATTCTGTTAAGGAAACTGACCTGGGCCTGTGGAACGGTCGTGCGACCTGATGCACGACCGTGCATCTCCGACAGTTGTTGATTAACCCGGCAATGAACGAGGGTGCGACTAGGAGTGCAAGGCATACAAGGTCATCCCGTGGACGCACGCACGTGCCATCTGAAGAACGACCGTGCGGATTCAATAATTGCTTGGTGCCCCATACCCAATAATTGCTTAAAGTGCACGGTCGTGCCATATGAAGAACGACCGTGCCACAGCGGAAAAATATAAAAACAGAACAGAAACATTCTGGAATTTTGGGAGCTTCACTGGCGATTTTACAGGCTCCGGAGGCTATGCTTTTTACTCGGATTCAAGCCACATCGTGCCGTTTAGCTCCATTACTATCCGGATTCTTGGTCTAGTGCTTGTTTATGGTTTGGTTTTCTAATCTTTCCATGATTTTGTTAATCTTTCAAGTACTTAGATTAATGTTTATGTATTATTGTAGCCTTTGGGCAAAAACACAACAATCCCTTGCTTGATTATAGCCATTAGTATGTTAATCTTTGTTTGTAATGACACTTTGAAGTATTTTCTATGATTATCTTTGATGATTAGTTTGCAACCTTGTTATTGATATTGATTTCTTGATTATAAGTAATTGTGTTGGATGATTGGTATTTGGTTAGTTAAGATAGTTGAAAAATAAAGCTTAATTAATCTTGTATTAGTAAACTTTGAACTTGGTTAACTAGTTTAGCTTGGTTTAAATGTGTGCATCATGATACTAGAAATGGTTAGTGATTTAATAAAATGTAATTATTGTTAATCAAGAGAGCTTGCCGTCACGTAAGGACCTTAACGGGTTAGCTGGTGTCGTTATAAATTCTTGCCATGATTTGTTAGCTTAGTTAGTAGTTTAGGCCAAAATTGCTATCTTGGTGAATTATTGTGCAAGATTTGTAAAATGAACTCGGTTGTGATTTAATCTAGTTTATGCTTGTCTCGGTGGTTGCATTGTGTTTATCGGTGTCTCTTTCCTTGATTAAGTGCGGTTAGAAAACTCCTAACGGATGACTAACTTATTTTTAAGACATTTTCATAGACATTTATCAATTGCACGTTAAAGAACAATTTTAGGTGGTTAAAGTGTGTTTATCGTTTTAGCTTTCCGAATGATTGTCATGTTAGGATTCCCGAAAGGGATACTAATTGTCTTAAATTGGAATATTGACCGAATGCTTCTAGTGCCAAAACCGACTTAGTTGACATGCTGTGGTTGTGTATTAAGCAAGGCTTTTTATCTATTATCTATTATGTTTTTATTATGTATTTGTTTACGCTTACTTTAGTTTATTTAAAATCAAACAAAACTTATGTTTTTACCGGTAGTTTAGTGACAATGGTCTAGTATTATTTCTCCGCCCATTTCCTTGGATCGATACTTGGTTCTTACCGATACTTTATTACATATTTGACGGGGTACACTTGCCTCTTTCGTGTGTGTTTTGATGTAAAAGTAATAATCACTTTTATAAATTTAAAACCAAATCGTGTGTAAATTCATTGCAAAATTATGTATATATACGCACACGTCAAGTTTTTGGCGCTGTTGCCGGGGATCTGGCGAGTTTTAGGAACGACCCGAGTCATTGTGTTATCGGCGTATATACTTGTTTATATTTGTGAATACTTTCTTGATTATTTATTTGTTTATTTATTTGTGGGTATTTCTTGTTTAATTCGATTTATTCGTTTTCGTGTATATTTTTGTTCCATTTATTTATTTGATCCGGATTTCTTTATTCATTTATTCATTGGGTTTTCGGCACCCTAAAACCATTTTTGTATTAGCCGATTCATTTATTTTTTATTGCGTTGATTTTTATAAAAATTTCAGGCCCATTTTCGGATTTTTATAAAATTTTCAGCCCATTTATAATAATATTCTTCTTCTATTCAGCTAAAATATATATATATATATATATATATTATTTTATTAATAAAATATTCACTGTGTCAAATTTTCGTTTGCAGGTTAATGTTCTCGACCCCCGCTCCAGAAGTTGTTGAACCGTCAGACGAGCACGAACGTGATCTTAGGAGACGTCTACGCGCGAAAGGTCGGGCGGTTGGGCTACTGCTCGCCAGTGGTGGGCCGGAGCTGGTGGTACCTGTTGAAGCCAAGGGCTCAGGAGGAGACATAACCATGGCAGACGATGAGCGATCGTTGAATGAGACAAATCAGCCTGGAAGGGCAGGCCTGGAGCCGAGTATCCTTCAACCTACTATTGATGTACCTACTTTTGAAATTAGATCTAGTATTATTAATATGGTACAAAATTCAGTACAGTTTGACGGACGTGAGCACGAGGATCCCGGGAGGCATATTGCTGCTTTTCTCCATGTTTGTTCTACGTTTAAGATTACAGGTGTTTCGGAGGATGCAATTCGGTTGAGGTTGTTTCCGTTTTCGTTACGTGACAAAGCTAGAGCTTGGCTTATGTCACTTCCAGCCGGCTCCATCAGGACCTGGAATCAGTTGGCGGAGCAGTTTATGCAGAAATATTTCCCACCTGAGAAAACGAACAAGCTACGGAACCGAATTGTATCTTTTCACCAGGACGAGGGTGAGTCGTTGCATGCAGCTTGGGAGAGATTCAAGGATTTGTTGATTGACGTGCCACATCATGGCTACTCCAGGAGACAGCTGGTTTTGACGTTCTATCAGGGGCTCAGTTACAACACACAGGAGCGATTAGACGTGAACGCGGGAGGCGATCTCGGAACTAAGACGCCGAATGAAGCGTATGATATTAAAGAGAAAGCCGCGTTGAAATCCAGCTCGCGTCGGGAAGGGGATAGAGGCCGGGCATCATCATCACCATCTCGCGCAGGAGTCCATGCTGTAGACGACTATACGACCATTACTGCACAAATCTCGGCTCTCGCATCGAGATTCGACAGGTCCCAGATGATTGCGCATGCGGGCTCGGGATGTGACCAGTGTGGAGTGTCACACGAGCCTGGGCATGTTTTCAGGGAGTCGTATACGAGGGCCACGAAGAGGTAGATTTCGTGAGTAATCAGTTGAGGCCGCAGAATAACCCTTACAGTAACACCTATAATCCCGGTTGGAGAAATCACCCAAATTTTGGGTGGCGTGCGAATGCAGGCAATCAAAATCCTTTGGGATTCACTCCGCGCGCTCCAGCGCAACAGGGTCAGGGTCAGCAGTTCCAGCAATACAACCAATCTTACCAGCAGCGTCCATACTCGTATCAGAATCAAGGCTCTGGGAGTAGTTCCCAGCAGCAGGCCCCTCAGTCTAGTTCTAAGCTGGAGGATATGATGGCCCAGCTTCTTACTAGCTCCTCGAGCGCGAATCAGTTAGCTGAAAAACGCTACCAGCAGAGCGAGGATCGTTTTCTCTCTCATGAGGGAGAAATGAGGAGTCACAAGGCCTCGATTCAGAATATAGAGAATCAGGTTGGTAAGCTGGCACAGATGATGTCTAAAAGACCCCAGGGTGGTCTTCCGGGTAATACAGAACCAAACCCGGGTGGACACAGGGATGTGAATGTTGTGATGACCAGGAGTGGAAAACCTACCGGACCCGTCATATCGGACTCAACGCCGATCACTGAAGCGGTCCCGACTGACACACCGGACGAGGTGCAAGCCAGGCTACGCCCAGCAAGTACAGCACAAGTCCAGGAGCCGGTCAAAGGTTACACGCCTCCAGTGCCTTATCCAGGAAGGTTGAAGAAGCAGAAGAATGATGAACAATACGGTAAGTTTCTCGAAATGTTTAAGCAATTGCATATAAACATACCGTTTGTTGAAGCTTTGGCCCAGATGCCAAAGTATGCCAAGTTTCTGAAAGACATCCTCTCAAATAAACAAAAGCTCGAGGACATGTCTTGCGTGGTTATGAATGAAAGCTGCTCTGCTATTCTCCAGAATCGCCTGCCTACAAAAATGGGAGATCCAGAAAGTTTCACGCTTCCTTGCCTCATTGGCAATATGTCCGTCAGTCATGCGTTAGCAGATCTAGGAGCGAGTATAAACCTTATGCCCTATAAGGTTTTTACAAAGTTGGATCTAGGTGAGCCGTCACCTACGAGGATGAGTATTCGACTTGCGGATCGTTCTGTCAAGTATCCACGCAGGCTTGTAGAGAATATGCTTGTTAAGATTGACAAGTTTGTATTGCCCGTGGATTTTGTTATCCTGGACATGGATGAGGACTCGAGAGTGCCTCTGATACTTGGACGCCCGTTTCTGAATACCGCCCGGACGATTATGGACGTGGCGGCGGGCCAAATCACACTCCGAGTAAATGATGAGCATGTGACGTTTGACATTAAACGTTCTACGCAGCATCCTCAGAGTCAAGACGACGCGCTCTATTATGTTGACATCGTCGACACTTATGTGAGCACGCATTTCCAGGGTACGATCGAGGAGATAGATTCGGACACACATCTGTTGTGTGGGGACCTAGATGGCATTACGCAGGAGGGGCACGATTTAGAGCAGCCGGTCTATCAGATTGGTGACGATGGTCCCCAGAGTCCAGATCGATTCACAGAAATTGATCGCGAAAGTGAAGTGAAGTCGAAGCCTTCAGTGGAAGATCCTCCTACCTTGGAGCTTAAAGAGCACCGCACCTGGAGTACGCATTTCTGGATGAGGATCGTCATTTGCCTGTCATTATTTCATCAGGATTGGAGGAAGAAGAGAAGAGCAGACTGCTTAATGTGTTGAAACTTCATAAGAAAGCAATCGCCTGGAAAATCATGGACATAAAAGGAATAAATCCCTCCTTCTATACACATAAAATTCTAATGGAGGATCAATTCAAGCCGTGTGCGCAGCACCAGAGGCGGCTGAACCCAAACATGCAAGAGGTCATTAAAAAGGAAGTGATTAAGTTGTTAGATGCTGGTATGATCTATCCCATTTCCGACTCTGTTTGGGTCAGTCCTGTGCATGTAGTGCCCAAAAAGGGGGGCATGACTGTGGTCACAAACGATAGGAATGAGCTCATTCCAACCAGGACGGTCACTGGATGGCGGGTTTGCATTGATTATCGCAAACTCAACGACGCCACTCGCAAGGACCACTTCCTGCTTCCATTCATTGATCAAATGTTGGAGCGTCTGTCAGGGAAGTCATATTATTGTTTTCTGGATGGGTTCTCTGGCTACTTTCAAATTCCTATCGCTCCTGAGGACCAGGAGAAGACCACATTTACCTGTCCCTTCGGCACATTCGCCTATCGGCGTATGCCATTTGGGCTGTGCAATGCACCGGCTACTTTCCAGCGATGTATGGTCGCCATTTTCCACGACATGATTGAGGATTCCATGGAGGTGTTCATGGATGACTTCTCGGTATTTGGGGATTCCTTTGATCAATGTCTGGAAAATTTAAAAAGAATGTTGAAGAGGTGTGAGGAGACTAATCTGGTCCTGAACTGGGAGAAATGCCACTTCATGGTGAAGGAGGACATAGTTTTGGGACACAAAATTGCTCACGCGGGCATGGAAGTTGATCCAGCTAAAGTCGACGTTATTTCACGACTTCTGCCCCCACCTCTGTTAGAGCTAGACGGAGCTTTCTCGGTCATGCCGGGTTCTATCGGCGATTCATCAAAGATTTTTCAAAAATCGCCAGACCCATGACCCGTTTGTTGGAGAAAGATGCTCCGTTCGTGTTTGGAGATGATTGCTTGAGGGTTTTTGACCTTCTCAAGCAAAAGTTGATTGAGGCCCCTATTTTAGTCGCACCAGACTGGAGTCTGCCATTTGAAATTATGTGCGACGCGATTGATTACGCTATAGGGGCCGTTCTGGGTCAAAAGAAGGAAAAGCACTTCCATCCGATCTATTATGCGAGCAAAACTCTTCACGACGCTCAAGAGCATTACACCACGACTGAAAAAGAGCTCTTGGTGGTCGTTTTCGCATTTGATAAATTTAGATCGTATGTAGTGCTTTCGAAAACCGTTGTATACATTGATCACGCAGCCATTAGATACCTCTTCAGCAAACAGGACGCTAAACCGCGTCTAATCAGATGGATCTTGTTGCTGCAGGAGTTTGATATTGAGATACAAGATAAAAAGGGTGCTTTGAATGTAGCGGCTGACCATCTATCTCGGTTAGAGCATGGAGACATCAAGGATTCGCGTTGGGATTCAATCAATGACAAGTTCCCACACGAATCTTTGATGGGTGTTGAGATATGCGATGAGTCGCCATGGTTCGCCGATTTTGCGAACTATCTTGCTTGTAGAATTCTGATAAAAGGGTTGACTCACCAGCAAAAGAGGAAATTCTTTTCAGATCTAAAGCACTACATATGGGATGACCCTTTCTTATTCAAGGTGGGTGCTGATCAGGTGATCAGAAGATGTGTATCAGGGACTGAGGCGACCGATATTCTGCGCCAGTGTCATGAGGGACCTACCGGAGGCCACCACGGAGCCAACTTCACCGCGAAGAAGGTGTTAGATTCCGGGTTTTACTGGCCGACCATTTTTCGTGACGCGCAGAGTTGGGTGAAAGCGTGCGATGCTTGTCAGAGGGCGACGAACATATCAGCACACGACGAAATGCCCCAGAACTGGATACAAGTATGTGAAGTCTTTGATGTTTGGGGGATAGACTTCATGGGACCATTCCCCCCCTCACGTGGAAACAAGTACATACTCGTGGCTGTTGACTATGTATCAAAGTGGGCGGAGGCGCAAGCCTTACCCACTAACGACGCCAAAGTAGTTGTGAGGTTTCTTAAAAGTTTGTTCGCCCGATTTGGCGCTCCGAAAGCGCTCATTAGTGACCGAGGGACTGATTTTTGTAATTCACAGCTTGAAAAGGCTTTGTCCCGATACGGTGTGCATCACCGTTTATCCACGCCCTATCATCCGCAGACAAGCGGGCAGGTGGAGGTCACGAACCGTGGGCTTAAGCGCATCCTTGAGCGGTCTGTTGGAGCGAACCGCAAGGAGTGGTCGGACAAACTTGAGGATGCATTGTGGGCATTCCGTACAGCTTATAAGACCCCTATAGGGACCACCCCCTTTAGGTTGGTATACGGAAAGGCATGCCATTTATCGGTGGAATTGGAGCACAAGGCTATGTGGGCTTTGAAAACCGCGAATTTGGACCTAAAAACCGGAGATGAAGCCCGGTTTCTCCAAATTCATGAATTGGAAGAATTGCGGCACCAAGCCTATGAAAGCTCCGTACTCTACAAAGAGCGCACGAAGAAACTTCACGACAAACGCTTGGAGGACCATAAAGAATTCCAAGCGGGTGATCTTGTTCTTCTGTACAATTCAAGGCTGCGCTTATTTCCTGGGAAGCTTCATTCACGCTGGACAGGACCATACACGGTTAAGGAAGTATTTCCGTATGGTACTGTTGCAGTAGAGAACGCGGATAGCGTTACATTCAAGGTAAATGGTCACCGGTTGAAGTTGTACGTTGCCGGGCCGATAGAGTCGGCGGTGGAGGTGATTGAGCTCCAAACCCCGCACACATCATAAGTGTGGGGAGGAGAGAGTCTACAGTACTGACTCGCAGATCAAAAATGTAGCAAGAGCGTATTTTGCGCTTTAGGGGTAGTATCATCTTTTTAGTAATTTTTCTAGTTTTAGCTTGGAGTCTTGCTATCCACTCGTCGACAAAAATTTAGCATGAGTCTACGCTACTGACTCGCCGACAAAAATGTAGCAGGAGCGTCTTTGGCGCTATAAGGGTAAAATAGTCCACTTTTATGTTTTTGTAGTTTTAGCGTAATTTAAGTTAGTTAGGTAGTTTACGTTAGTTTGTTTAGTTTTCGTACGTGCCGAGCGAAGGTTCTGTATTGCAATATTGTTAGAACAGTTGGCGTGTTGAAAAAACGGCGAAAAACGGCCGAAACAGTTGCTGGAAATAGCTTCTGCGGAAATTTCTGATCTGCACCTGATGCACGACCGTTCCTCGGGTCGCACGACCGTGCGTTTCCGAGGGCCGGCACGGTGGATCGCACCCCCGGTGCATTTCCGAGAATAGTTGCTAGGGTTTGGGAGATGTCGGTGACGCACTATAAATACCCTCATCTGCAGCCCCCATTCATAACTCGCGAAACCCTACCAGCACCAGGCCGTTCCAGAGCGATACTTCATCAAATCGCACGGTTTTTCGCACGATCTCACACCCTTCTTCGCACGGTACGTTCCTAGTTGTAGATTTCTTGTTTCCTTGCTTTCTAGGTTAGATTTCTTCCGATTCTTCAAAGAAATTTTTAGGGTTCTCTTCATAAACAAATCGAAACCCTAACCCTTGTTGAATCGTAGTATCATGAACATCTGGTGCATTTTTCTGACCCCTGTTTATGTAAAAACTTGAAGATTTGTGAAAAAAAATCGGGCTACTAAGAGCCTGGGTCAAAATCTGCAGAAAACCAAGTCGCACGGACGTTCCTCGTATGGAACGGTCGTGCCTCGCCGTTGTTTCACGATAAGTTATTTGTTGGTCGGTGTTGCACGGTTGTGCCATTGGTCGCACGCCGTGTAGTTCCGACATTTCTGGGCAGATGGTCATTGTCATCGGCGACGCACGACCGTGCGTCTCGTCGCACGACCGTGCCATATGCCCAGATCAGTTTGACAGTTTCTTCATAATTGGCTGCTCGCCTGTTTGTGATTCAAATTTTTCCTGTTTCCATCTTTCTGATGTTTTTCCTCGTACAGATGGATCACCCTTTCCTTCAGTTTGACCCCGACATTGAGAAAGAGTCTCTTTGCATTCCGAAGCGCAACGCCTTGTGGGAAAGGCGGGGACAGTTCGGAGTCCCCCGATGGTTGGATTGGGAAGTCATGCGTGAACTCAATCAGTATGACAGACTAGACGACATGATGAGTCGCCCGCTTGCAAATCTGGTCGGTTGCAACCGACCCGTTTACCGGGAGCTGACTATAGAGTTCTTTGCATCTTATGCCTATGAAAAGCCGGCTGCTAATAGAAGACCCAAATTTCGCTACAAGAATCGTGTAACTTTCAGGTTATGTGGGCGATGGCAAACGTGGTCGGTTGGTCGTTTGGGAAGGAGGCTCGGGATCTATACAAGGGATGACATGGATGATCCCGATGTCTTCACTAATCAGTTCACCTTTCCTTCTGATGCAGAGCGGGATGCATTTTGGACAGCAAATGTAGTTGGGGACCCCTACAACCCGAGGATGTCGAAGGCTTCTAGATTGCGAGACCCCTTGGTGCGAGTGATGCACCATGTGTTTAGCCATACGATATGCGGCCGCATGGACAGTCTTGGTAACTGTCCAACACCAGATTTGCTTTTTCTTTATGCGTTGGTTGATGGAGCACCTATCAACCTAGCCGCACGAATGGCTGAGTACTTCGTGAAGAGCTCGGGGCGAACTCCGAACAGTGAGATACATGGCGGTCAGTATGTGACCGAAATAGCCTACAACGAAGGCTATATGACTGAGGAGGTTCTTCAGGGTCTCACTTTGATTACTGAGGGGGTTCATGTCGATATCAGGCCGCTGAAGGCCATGGGAGTGATTGTTGAGCTTGATAGGGGGGATAGGTTGAGAGGGTTGAATAACGAGGTCTGGGACCCGTTGCCTCAAGATGAGGAGGAAGATGAGGATGTTGAGATGGGAGAGCATAATCTGGAGCAGCAGCCCCAGCACCAGCACCAGCACCAGCACCAACCACCACATACACCACCACACTCGCCGCAGCACCATGCATTCCATCAGGACTGGCCCGAGTTCTACCAGCAGTTCCAGGATATGCAAGTGACGCAGGAGCAGCATGGTACCTACTTCGACCAGATTAGATCTAGCCAGGACGAGATTCGGGCCAATCAGGCTCAGCTTCGGGCCACACAGGACCAGCTTCGGCAGAGCCAGGATACTTTATATCAGGGGGTCAGTGCGGGATTCTCATATCTTTTCGGGGAGATGCATCACGCATACCCCGACTACTTTCAGCACCCTCCGCAGTTCCCACCGTGGAACCCCCTGGTTATGGCGATGCCGGCCCGTCCTATACGAGAGAAGATGATGATGGAGATGAGTAGTTGGCGGTGGTGATAGCAGTTGGTGGTGTTTTCTATTTCAGTACTTTATTTATTATTGGGTGTTTATTTTGACTGTTATTTCAAACACCCCGGTTATGTATTTCAGACAATTTACTTTGTGTTTTGTTTGGATTGTAGTATTTATATTTATGTATATTATGGTTGATTTGTGATTTTTCTGTTTCTGTTATGTTTTGGGTGCACATGTGACATACTAGCAGGTTTTAGCTATCGGATCTTGGACCGGAGCACGTACCAGATACAGCTTCGGAAGTCTCGTGGCATCAACATCATCTTGAGGGGAGTATTTTTATCCCTTTCTCTATATTTCGGGTCTCGCATTGGGGACAATGCGAAGTTCAAGTGTGGGGAGGGGGTTAACTTTGTTTGTCCTCTTATAAAAAAAAATCAGAAAATCAGAAAAATCATTCAAAAATACTTGTATTTTGTATATATTTTAGTAAATAAACCGGTTGGTTGTGTTTTAGAAAGCTTCGGACTTGATAAAAACTCGACAAGCAAAATATTTTTGAAAAAGGAAACCAGAAAGCGTGACAAACAAAGAAAGACTTACATGATAGTTTTCACACTTTTACCCATTCCTTCCGTTACGTGAGCATATTTGAGCCTTGATTGTTATATATTTGTTCATTTCGGATATAAGAGTGAGCCGGATGTTATGTGTAATTTAGAACTTGTCACTAGTATGCTTGTTAAGACCATGAACGTGCGGATTTGTGTAAAAGTGATAGAGGCACTTAGATTACCCCTTTGTTGTGTACTTGTTCTTTGTGTTGTGCTTCCCGTTCACCTTATATTACCCTTTAGGATTAACCATGTCGAACCTTCCCGTTTACCTTTGTTTACCCACATTATCGCCCACTTAGCCAAATTTAGCCTTTTTATGCTTTTTAAACCTTTTTAGTGTTGAAACTCGGTCAAAAATAATCGTTTAACTAGCGCTTGTTATTGTTTATGTTTCATTGTATAAATTAGTATGCTTACAAAAAAAAAAAAAAAAAAAAAAAAAAAAAAAAAAAAAAAAAAAAACAGAAAATAAAACACCCTAAAATAGGGTGAAGTTGATAGAAATCGAGCAATTTTGAATGCTTAAATGTTAAAATTTCGTTGATAAGCTCGATTGCGCTTTAGTCGCCTTTTTAAGGCATTTGTATGTATAGTTGTATATTTTGTTGCTAGTTAAACGCTACTACCGAGTTTTAACCGTTTTCGCCACTTTATATGTCCACTTCCATACCCTTCGCCCTAGCCTAACGTTACAACCCGTAAAGACCTCTTGATTTACACTTGTTCGCATGTTAGTTGGTGGAGACGAGATCTTATGACAAGCTTATGATATTGCACATTTCATTGACTAGGCATTGAGTGTTTGCACATACACATTTTATGTATGTTTCATAAATAAAACCGAGTGTGTGTGAACATTGTGAGTCGTGTGAAGATTAACATGTTGAGTCAATTAAATGTGAAGTCACGGCTTTTTGGTTGTCGCTTTATAATTGCATATGCTTGATGGGTTTAAGTCTTTTGATGTTGTCTTTCGACAAACCGGCTAACCGTTTATAGTAGTTTTCAATAAAATAGTGTGTAAATTATCGTTATTGTCCGTTTCTGTCTTTTATTTGCTTTTTAGTTTAGCTTTCTTGAGGACAAGCAAGGTTCAAGTGTGGGGAGATTTGATATTCGCTAATTTACACATATTTTAGTCCCCCGTTTTACCCCTATTTTATGCGTTTTTGGCCGTAAAACCGTCATTCGGATACTTAATTATCTACACTTTTGTTTACAGGCCTAAAACAGCATACCAGACAAGATGATAGCGAAAACGAGGACTTTCCGGACAAAACGAAGAAGCTGCGAACATTCTGTTAAGGAAACTGACCTGGGCCTGTGGAACGGTCGTGCGACCTGATGCACGACCGTGCATCTCTGACAGTTGTTGATTAACCCAGCAATGAACGAGGGTGCGACTAAGAGTGCAAGGCATACAAGGTCATCCCGTGGACGCACGGACGTGCCATCTGAAGAACGACCGTGCGGATTCGAACATCAGCAAAAACCTCGGAATTGCACCACCAGTGCAACAGCTCGTGCAACAGAGTCCCGGCAATGAACGACCGTTCCATATGAAGAACGGTCGTGCGATTTCGAATCTGGTCAAAGATCTGATGACGTATGCAGCACGGTGCCCCATACCCAATAATTGCTTAAAGTGCACGGTCGTGCCATATGAAGAACGACCGTGCCACAGCGGAAAAATATAAAAACAGAACAGAAACATTCTGTTCGACATTCTGGAATTTTGGGAGCTTCACTGGCGATTTTACAGGCTCCGGAGGCTATGCTTTTGACCCGGATTCAAGCCACATCGTGCCGTTTAGCTCCATTACTATCCAGATTCTTAGTCTAGTGCTTGTTTATGGTTTGGTTTTCTAATCTTTCCATGATTTTGTTAATCTTTCAAGTACTTAGATTAATGTTTATGTATTATTGTAGCCTTTGGGCAAAAACACAACAATCCCTTGCTTGATTATAGCCATTAGTATGTTAATCTTTGTTTGTAATGACACTTTGAAGTATTTTCTATGATTATCTTTGATGATTAGTTTGCAACCTTGTTAATGATATTGATTTCTTGATTATAAGTAATTGTGTTGGATGATTGGTATTTGGTTAGTTAAGATAGTTGAAAAATGAAGCTTAATTAATCTTGTATTAGTAAACTTTGAACTTGGTTAACTAGTTTAGCTTGGTTTAAATGTGTGCGTCATGATACTAGAAATGGTTAGTGATTTAATAAAATGTAATTATTGTTAATCAAGAGAGCTTGCCGTCACGTAAGGACCTTAACGGGTTAGATGGTGTCGTTATAAATTATTACCATGATTTGTTAGCTTAGTTAGTAGTTTAGGACAAAATTGCTATCTTGGTGAATTATTGTGCAAGATTTGTAAAATGAACTCGGTTGTGATTTAATCTAGTTTATGCTTGTCTCGGTGGTTGCATTGTGTTTATCGGTGTCTCTTTCCTTGATTAAGTGCGGTTAGAAAACTCCTAACGGATTACTAACTTATTTTTAAGACATTTTCATAGACATTTATCAATTGCACGTTAAAGAACAATTTTAGGTGGTTAAAGTGTGTTTATCATTTTAGCTTTCCGAATGATTGTCATGTTAGGATTCCCGAAAGGGATACTAATTGTTTTAAATTGGAATATTGACCGAATGCTTCTAGTGCCAAAACCGACTTAGTTGACATGCTGTGGTTGTGTATTAAGCAAGGCTTTTTATCTATTATCTATTATGTTTTTATTATGTATTTGTTTACGCTTACTTTAGTTTATTTAAAATCAAACAAAACTTATGTTTTTACCGGTAGTTTAGTGACAAAGGTCTAGTATTATTTCTCCGCCCATTTCCTTGATCCGATACTTGGTTCTTACCGATACTTTATTACATATGTGACGGGGTACACTTGCCTCTTTCGTGTGTGTTTTGATGTAAAAGTAATAATCACTTTTATAAATTTAAAACCAAATCGTGTGTAAATTCATTGCAAAATTATGTATATATACGCACACGTCACACACTTTGCAAAGAAGTATTGAGTTAGGTCGAGTAGAGACCTTGAAAACTCGGGTTGTCATAGTAAGGACCCTGCAGGTCAGCAAAAATTGAATTTTGGCAGAATAGGCCCCTTAAGCCCCAAACTTGCTATTTGATGCATTTTTGACACGTTTAAGCCCCGTTAACCCCATTTCAAAGCTCTAAAATGAAGTTAAAGTAAAGAGAACTTAAAAAATGCTCAAAAATATCTCGGATGTCGGTTCGTTTGGTCGTACGGTTGCGTTGTTCGGTAAATTACGAAGGAAGTCGTAACGAACGCAAAAACGATCCAAATTGAGCGACGAATGGAATTCTGACAAGCCAATCACTAAAAATAATATTTTAACGATTACATAAATTTTTGGATGTCCGGATATATTCAGAACGTAAGTTATGCGCGAAAATGCAAACTTATGCACTTTTTGACGCTTTTAGTCCCTGAATGAGCATAAAGTTTATTTTAGCACACCGAATCCTTCAAAGCCTTTTTCTAAGCTATGTAAAGGATATTTAAGGTGTGTTTAACTTATGATAAACTTTCGGAATGTTCGTTACTATATAAATCGGTATAGTTTCGCAGTTTGACACAATTAGTCCCTGCGATCGAACAAACTTGATTTCAACACACCAAACCATCCAAAACTTATTTCTAAGTTATGTGGAGGTTATTTAAGATATGTTAAGCCTATTTCACTATTCCGGAGTGTTCGTTGAATTAAACTAGCTATATTTACGCATCAGTGTGCGTATAACCTTCCAGAAAGC